>BQNB010165452.1:0-14220 GCA_026074375.1 Tanacetum coccineum | reverse complement strand
AGATCTCTCGGCTTCCACATTATGCAGAGCCGTTTTTGAGGGTGCGCGAGATGGCGATCGCACAGGGCCTCAAAAATTTTAAAAGCCTCAAAATTTGTCCAGTTAACAATTATATGCATGTGTACACGTATTTTTTTTGAAGAAAACAATGTTTAGATGAGAAAATATCTTACTCGAGTAATATGTTAAACGTTTAGATAACTAATTTGCATTATATCTTATAAATTGTGACACTTTATATAAAAAGTTTCTTTTCGAAAACCATCATTATGTAATTTCGCCTACGAACCTAAAAAAAATCAAAAATTTATTATGTTTTCAAACTCGAAGTACCTCGAGGTATTATGATACGCCTATGGATAAGCACATGGACTTCATGATGGGTTAGGATAACCATCATAGTTATCAATTGTTTGGAATAATTATTTGTTATGTTTAGGATAAGTCTTGTGTTTATGTGAGTTATCACATAACTAGTATTTAAGGTTTTGTTTCATTAATGAAAAGTAATCAATCAAGTTTGTCAAGTAAATTGTCTAGTCTTCTTCTCTATATTCTTAAGGAGCTCGCACACGCTAAAAGTGGTGCTACTATCCGATACAACCCAAACCGAGTCGTATCAATTGGTGCTTTCATTGAGAGGGCTTCCAATTCAGGTTACCAAAAAAAACTATTCACGAGTTACTATTCATCGTAGTTACTATTCATCAGTTACTATTCATCAAAATAATTGAGTTATTGTTCATGGCATCGAATGGTAGTGATCAAGACGCGAGATACGCACTATCTAAACTCTTGCAAATGAGTACGGTGGCCGAATATGAGAGTGAGTTTGTGGTACTTGCAAATCGAGTAACGGGGATTGTAGGTCCAGCCCTAGATAGATCTTTACGCCTGTTAAGGTTGTAGAGCACTTATGTAATCACAAGCAACTCTAAGAGAGACTCTAACAATCGAAACTATTGTTTACGCGGAATATAAACAACAGAGTTAAAGAATTACTAAAACAATGATCCTCTATGGATCTCTTCTATTGATAATAAACGTGTTTTTCTGATGAATCAATTGGTTACATTCATCCAAGCCGTAAGTTGCTTAAATACCCATGAAACCCTAACTAAAAGCTAAAGTGATAAGGGTTATCACTTCCTAGGATATCTCATGCATATCCCTATTACTAACTAACTTTTACTAACAACCCGGAGTAGTAAGCATAATACTACCAGGACTAATATAGTACTACCAGCAGGAATAACATTTGTTCTGCCAGCACTAACTATAACATTATCCTTACCAGTAGGAACTACACTACCAGCAGGAACTGTTTACTCTACCAGTAGGAACTACATACCTACTAGTAGTAACTCTCTATTACAAAAATTCCTAACAATCCTCCCCTAAACTTGAATTTGACATAGTTAACTTCAAGTTTCTAGATAGATCTTCCGTTGAAATCACCAGAGGATTGAACAGCAACATCTTGAAACCGACTCCAAAAGCAACCTTCAAATACGTTGAATCAGCAACAAGAAAATCAGCATCGAAACTTGGACTGTAACAGAACCTCCAAATGAACCATTTGAAGTTGACTTACAAAAACTTGTTGATTCCACATCAAAAAGTCACGATCCATAACAAAAAACTTCAAATGTAACACAAGACGAGGCAGAAAATCTGAAGTCTCAATTGTTTGAATTTGCTGAAACTAAGTTCAAAAACATTCTCGAAAAAATTGAATTTTTCAAAAAGAAGCAGTTGGATATTTCTGAACTTAACATGGAATCGGGGGAGAATGTTTGTGATAATGCCAAATGTGAGTTTCTAACAAAGATTGTCGAGCTTGAAAAGGTTTTAACTCAACAAACAAAGATTATTAATGACGTCAATCTTGATTGTCCGAACAGAACTGCTAAATTGAGCGTATTATTGAAAGTTGAAAAAACAAAAGTTGTTCTTGAACGACAATTGGCTCGTAAGGTTGATGATTCTAAAGCTGAAAAGGATCAATTTTTGAAAGAAATTAATCATTTGAGAACTCAATGGAAAATCGAAAGGAAAGTCGTGCAAAACTAAGATTTGATAAACCATCAATTTTGGGAAAACCACCAGCTGAAAAATTGTTGATGAAAACTCTCAAATTTCAATAATCATGGGTTTACTCCCAAGTTGATGTCAAAAGAGTATGTCAAAACTAGTCACTACACATTCCTTTCCTAAATAAGAAAAAGAGCAGCTTATAAAACAAATTGCATATTTGAATCGTAAAAATGGCAATCTCAAGATAATCGTTCTTGTCCCAACAAGAATATCATGAGTTGAGGACTTCATATAATGCTTTAAAAGTGAAGTTTGATTCTTTTAATCGGCAAAAATGGAACATCAATGTTTCAAAATCTTCAAAACCTAAAGAAAGTGTTTCGGAAAAGGTTCACACGGGTGAATCTTCAAAACCATTTTCACGAAGGGTTTCTCAGTTTACAACCTATTCTTTACAAAAAGATAGGAAGTTTTCTAAGAAATCTCAACGTTTGAACATTTCTCCTCAAAAGGGTTTTTAAGACAAAGTCTTCACATGCAAAGAATCAATTTTTTAAACATCACACCTCTAGTTTTTACACCGGGTAAAACAAGTGTAGATGCCAATTAAGGAATCTCAAACTTTTGGAGCATCTACTTTTCAAAAGAGTTTTACACCGGTAAAACAAGTCTGGAGACCAAAGCAAAGTCATTCGAAATCTTTCAAATATTCCAAATCAGAAATGCTTTCGATGCAAAACAAGAATGACTTTGCTTCAACCATCAACAAGAAAGTAAGATTTCCAAACGAAACAAAGTTTCAGAATGTTTCATCAAATGACACTAACAAGTGGAAATCTTCTTCGTCAACAAGATTTAAAACTCCACATGAAACACCGAGTTTCAAAAATCAATGGAGTATTAAGAGAAATTTTAAATCTCCGTTGATTCCACGAGAGCTGTTTTCAAATGAAACACCAGTTTCAAGCCCTCGTTGGAACTCAACATCTTTACATCGACTTGACACAACTTTCATTTGGTTTTCAAAATTTGGTAAACCCATTAGCACCGTGCTTAAATGGGTTCCAAAGGTTGTTGTCTAAATTCGATGTAAATGGTTTGTAATCATATATCAGATTGCAACCCGTGCTTTAAATAAAAGGAAAATGTACGTTTCAGTGCATTTATCCTTAACAACGAAAAGAGAAATCTTTTCGGTCTTGAGCTATTCAAATAAAACATTCAAAGTTTTGTAGCTCAAGTCAAAGTTTGTATTACAAATGACTGTATTGCAACCCGTTTCAAATAAAAGAAAAGTGTACGTTTCAATGCGCTTTATCTTTAAAAGAAGAGAAATCTTTTGTCCCGAGCAATTTTTTTTATCAACATCCTTTTCAAAAAAGTGTGCTCGAGACATACGACTTCTAAGTAAAATGTCAGCTTAGTGACTCGGTCTTCACATAAAGGACAGGTACATTTTATTGTATCAGTTTATCCTCACAAACGAGAAGCTTACAATCTCTGACTTGAGCTATTACAATTAAATTTCCAAATCTTAAGCTCAAGTAAAATGGTATACAAAAGGTTGAACATAAAGTTTCAAGAGTTATTCAAAATGATTTTTCAAAATCTTTCAACTTGTGTTCAACTCTCCCTTCCTCGTTCAATCATTTGATATATTTTTGAGAGGGAGTATAAAAGGAAAAAATTTGACCAAATGAAATACTAATAGATTCAAAGGATTTTTGTCAGAGTGTGTATATCGATAAGCGTGCAAATGGATAAGATTGTTTCCGGTTTGTCGTTTCCAGAAATTAACAGGATTGAGGATGAGCAAGTCTACTGACCATACGTTTAGAAATTGACAAACTTGATGCAACTAGGTATAAGAACGTTATAAAAGGTTCCCAAATCATAATCTGCTATATACCGTTTTTCCCACGTGTTTTCAAATTCTCATATAGCCTATTTTAATTCCATTGATATCAAGAACAATGCATATGGTATGCAATTTTTGAGGGGGAGAAAATTGGATTAAAATGTGATCTAGAAAGATAAATGATTAAACGAGTTTGAATATCACAGTGAAACTAAAAACCAAAGTGCAATCAACTCTTTCCTTCATGCAAATGGAATTTGAATAATTTTTGAATACGATGTCACATGTGTAGGGTGGATATTTCTCAAAAGTGAAACTTTCAAAGTGTTAAATGTTTTGATTTATATCAAACACTTTGATTGATTTTCAAATGGTTTTATGGTTTCAATCTTAAATACCCAACAACCAACTACCTCACAATGATCAAAGAAGATATAAGGTGGTAAGGTTAGGTATTATCCCATGATCCAACCAGAACCGGAGGGATCTACCCAGGGACATTCCATAGATAGAATATAAGTCCTTAGGTATGATGGAGTAGAATGTGAATGGGAATAATGTTAACTAAGGCATGAGATATCATCGAAAAATCACAACAAATGATAATGAGAGGACGCGTTATTTATTAACAATGAAGGGTTGAAGAGAAAAAGGGAAATGTATGGATAAAAGGGTGAAAAGAAAGAAGCCCTCCACAAACTTTAGGCAGAAACCAAGTCAATACATAATCTATCGAATATCACAAAGATGATATATGGTATTGAAGAAAGACATCATGGACCTAGTGATGCAATGCACAACCCTTCCCAGCCACTCAAGATTCTCTCAAAAGAAATAATGGGTTTCCATTGTCACCGAGATTAAACTCATAATATAATGAACATCCTCCACTCCGAGATTGTTGATATTAAAAATGATGCAGAGTCTGCTCCAGCCTTCGATCACTAAAACCAAAAGGTGGCAGTCTAGAGCCAAATGAGAGCAAATCATAAATCTCACATAGGACAAAAAAGTACATTTGTATCAAACATCAATGATACAAAAGAATAAGAGTCGATTACATGTCTATGTGATATTGCATGTCTTAGTGACATTGCCGAACATTCAAGAGTGATACTTAAAATAATATTTCACAATGAATTGATGGAAATCCTACTAGTGCTAACCATCAAAAGCCAACGATGAACGTAGGTCACTAATTTGAAAATGATGTTGAATGATTCAACTAGTGTTAACTAGTATCTAAGTGACTAGTCTTATCGTGTTTTTTCGGAATTTGTTTTCGAAAAAAACACAAACAACATTTCCTTGATTTATTCAAGTGAAGTGTTGGATTACCAAGGTTACTTATGATCTCATAATATTGATAAGGGGATATTGTTGGAATTAAAGTTAGAAGTTGTCTCTCATGCTTAGATTATACCTCTCACATGACTTCACTATCGAATATTCAGGTGCAACAAGGTTATGATTATGTTTGATGGTCATCAAATGCAATCAGGGGGAAAAGAAGTGTTCTAGCTGAATATTTCGATAGAGCGCAACAATTAGGGGGAAGAAATGTAGGGGGAAGAAATGTGAAGTATGTGCATACAAATGGTTGTTTATTTGGGGGGAAGCAATTGGGGGAAGAACATCAACAACATCTCTACCTTTTAGAAACAAGAACACCATTGTAATTCATACCTTCATTTCTCATACTTAAAGTTCAAAGATACACTTTCGCAACTCTGATAAAACAAAGAACTTCCTCAAATTGTCAAGATTGGTGATCCAAGATAAAAAAGTTCTACTTATCAAGATTGTAAGCTGTAAAGAAAGTATGAGTATGTTGGTTAGAAGCTAAGAAAGTATGAGTATGTTGGTTAGAAGCTTTAAAAGTCAAATCAAGATGGATTCACGGTAAAGAATGATGACATGAAAAGATCTCAAAGGAGAAGGAAAAAGAAAATGAAAAGATAAAGATCAAGATCACAAGAGCATGATTGGAACAAGACCACTATTACACAACAAGACTCAAGACAAACAAGCGTTAAAGTTCAAAGATCAAAGTCACAAGAGAGATCTTAATGAAAGTTCAAAGATCAAAGTCACAAGAGAGATGATCATCCTTTAGGGGGAGATTGTAACGAATAAGGAAATGATGATCATTAATGCAATCAAAGAGAGATCTCAATGATCGTCCCTTGGGGGAAGATTGTTAGGATTAATAAAAGTGACGATCTTATTGAGATAAATGTCTTGTAATAAATAGGATAATAATATTGTGTAATAGGGTAAGTGAAAGGCTTGTGACTAAAATAAAGTCATAAGACTAGGCTAAATAGAAAAAGTCTAAAAGACAAGGGTCTAAATGGTAAAAGTCTAAAAGTCAAGGGTTTTATGCTCATTATTGTAAATGGGTATAAATACCCCTCCACCGCCTCATTTGTGGGGTGTGTCTCTTGGTTACTTCTAATCTCATTCTAATCTTTCTTTAATCCTCCTCCTCTCTCTTTCTCTCTCTACTTTCTCTCTCTAAACTTATCACTATATTGCTTATTGATCCTGAATTTTAGACCTAACAAACACCATTGCCCACGTATAAATAGAGAGCTCCTTGTTCTAGCTTTCTTGCTCCTCTAAGACCCTGTTTTGTGATACAAATGTGAGTACCACAACCAGTGTCATACACCCAAGACTAATTCGTAAAAGAAAATAATTCTATTGTGAAGATACCTGAAGAACTGGTAGTGCTAACTTGCTTCTTTTTATTCAACAACTCAGTAAGGTAAACAGGATAATTCCTCTTCCAATGACCCACCTCCTTGTAGTGGTGGTAGGTATCATCCTTAGCAGGGTGCTCTTTAGCAGAAGGTTTAGGGTTTTTAGGCTTAGGGGTATAAAATTGTTTATCCTTTCCCTTGCCATTAGCTTTACCCTTGCCTTTAGCTTTAAGTGATTTCTTATTGGCTTTTTGGATTTTACCACTTATAATCGCCATTACTTGTGGTGTTTTAGCCTTTTTAGGTAAACCTTTTTCATACTCAATAAGCATAGACAGGTAGTTTCACCATTGTCTTCCCCAATGTTATGCAAATTGTACTTTCACACAAATCAGTAAAAATCAACTAGTATCAGGCCATTCAAGATTAAACCAACACTAAGATCTTGTGGACACATAACCAAGACTAGTTTCTAGTTTGATTTCCACCGACAGGAGGTCCTTTCATCATACGCACGTTGAGGGGGGTGGTTGGACATGAGTACCAATAGTCATTGATTTAACCTCCTCTGTTTGGCAAGCATGAAATTTGGAATTAGGTTATACCCTCCCACTCTAGCTTGTTTCTCAAACATAGATTTAAGCTCCTGAAGCATCTCATAAGGTGTATAATTTTCAAATTGCCTATGAATCTTAGGAGTTATACTTCGGAGCATAAGACAAGCCATCTCATTATAAGCATCATATATTGCATTCCATTCTGCCAGCACATTTGCTGCGGAATCAGCTGCAGGAGCAGGGGGAATTGGCTGTTCAATGACATACATTTTCTTTTCAACTCTCAAGACCAACTTAAGTTGACAAAACCATCCTGGAAATTGTTTCCAGAAAGTTTTTCTCTTTCAAACATCGACATAAAAGCCGAATAGTTTATGTTTTGAACAGGCAGTGCCATCTACAAAACATAAAACATAAAAGTTCAAGAATTTATTATTTTCAATAATACTCCTTGAAGAAAATTAACTACCCATGTTTAATCATATAAACAATTAATTTTTTAAAGGCTAGGATCCTACTTGACATACCACCATCACATCAGTTGATCTGCTAGTGATGGTTTATTCAAAAGGTAATTGACGATCAATAATTATGTTGGTCCCTTGGAATCTGATATATGGTTTATCAATTTAAACTAATTAGATTCCATGACAACGAAGTGAGTTTTAAACATATATATATGTAGAATATAAAGAACAAGTTTAAAACACATAGAAGTACTTTTCAACGTATAGGTTCTTATTAGAATCAAATAAAGAATCTATGACATACCTTGCTTGCGGAATAGCAAGGTGGTTGAATGACAATTGGAGTGTTATCTCCTTCAAACTTAAACTCTAACTGATTGTCCAAATATGGGCACTATCATGCTTCAAAGAGATCAAAGAGTTCTTATGGTGAATAACCTATGTCAACACAAATGGAAACACTACGTTAAGTGAAGCGTAGAGGGTGTCCCTGCGAATCACCACCGGCGTGAGAGTAAGTATGTGCTTTATAGCATAAAATAAGGTAAAATGAGTGTGTATGAAAGTGTTTTTCATACCTGGAGACCTTGCTATCTATTTATAGGTTTGAAAAGATGGAACGAAGCCTAGTACAAATACCGGTAAACGTGGGGGCGTCCTATGATTTAAGGGGTGATTCCAGGAACTGTGTACCACGATCTCTACCTTGGCGGGAAAGCTTTGGTAGAGAGGGAGAACGTGGGTTTTGACTTAGCCAGACCTTTGCCCTAGTTTCGTCGAAGACCTCCCGTGAAGGGTGTAGGTTTTGCGTGGTGGATTCCCTTACTGGTAATCATCCCAAAAGAGATTTATTCCACTTCGAACTCTTCCGAAGAAGCCATATCTAATTGGGAAGAGGATCCCATTCGAGCTCAAAGGGTAGACCTTTAAGTCAGAGAGGAGGGTACGTCATCAAGCCCCCCCAGTTGAATGTAATGGATGCATCTATGAAAGCATTGCTTTCGACTTCTTGAGACTAAATCTTACTCATCTATCGAAGACCCAAATAGCTTGCTCAAACACTTGAATGAAGCCCATTGTCCATGGGGTTAGTTACAACTTTAACTACAGATCATGTCAAGAGATCAACCTTGGTCCTCGCGCACTTCACATCTATTTTTAACGCTTGTTTGAAATCCGGATAATGCTACCACATCCTACACGTGGACGGCTGTCAAGGCTTTCCTCACCAACTATAAATTCTTTGCCCTAGTCTCTTCTCTTCCTTTTACCGTCCTATTTTCCTTTCTACTTGTTTTCTTTGATTTTCTGTGCAACCCTCTCTAAGGTAAGAGAATAATCTTCTTCTTATTTACTATGAGCGCCAAAGATTTTATAGCCATTCAAACTTGCGAACTTTCTGAGGAAGAGTTCAATGAATTCCTCACACTCTACTCCATTCCTTCTTCATACCATGTGATTCTTACTAAATCCAACCAAACTGTTCTTGATGCTCCTCTTAGATATGTCAGACTGTACACCCATTCATTTTCTCTTGCCAATCTTAGGTTGCCTCTCACTAAGTTTTTCTATGAGGTTCTTGAATATTTTCAAGTTCATATATCCAAGCTTAACCCTTTTGGTTGTGTCAAGCTTACTACCTTTGTTGTTATGTGCAAAGCTTATGGTTGTGAGCCCACCGTCAAGCTATTTCGAGGGTTATTAAGAAGAAGAATCAAGATTAAGACACTTTTGATGCGTGCTTGAAACTTTCGCGTATTTGGCAATTCCTTTCTTGAAGTGAATTACCTATACAAGAATTAAAAGAAGAGATGCTAGAGAGAGAGAGAGATTAGTTGATTAGAGAGAAGATTAGATGAGAAATTTGTGTCAAAACATGAGAAATGGCTTGGTATTTATAGCCAAACATTTTACTGTCGGCCGGTTCTTCTGGTGCTATTTACCAATGGCACCGGCTTGCAAAACTAAGGGCACCGACAAACAGTAACTAAATCCGGATTTTGATATGCAAAATCTTGAGAAATCTTATGAGATTTTCCTTGGATTTGTTGCATTTGATTATATACTAAATGAAATAATTAAATTAATAAGTGTAAGATGATTTTGTGTAAAGTTAAGATTTAAAAAGATTTGTGTACTTTTTCAAGTTGCATGTGTTTTTCTACAAAGATGGGAGATAGTAAAGAGATCATGTTTGTGAGATAATAAGAGGTTTGTTATGTTTTGTCATTAATAAAAACTTAGTCTAAGTTGATTGTAAAACATTTTGTTTAAAACCGGTTTATTTGTATTAACATTCCTAATAGAGAAGTTTTGTTTAGTTTTGAATGAAGCTCTATGGCGCTTTCCCTTTTCACATGTTGTGCAAGTTTTATCCTTTAAATAAACTAGGAAAGGAAGACCAAGACCTTTGTTTTGTTTGGAAAGTTTATTAATGTTCTTAAAATTAAGATGTGATAGTCTTTTATGCCATAGCCAGTTTACACTTTTTGGGGCTTTGGCAAAGAAGCAGACTCCATTTGGAGACAGTGATGACATGTCAAGGACATAAACATCATTTCTTCTAGGTGCTATCAGGACAATTTCTTTGTTAGCATTAAATATTGTTCCTTACTTATCATCAAATTGTACAATATACTTAGCATCACAGAGTTGACTAATGCTGATTAGATTATACTTAAGACCATTTACAAAGGCTACTTTTGTGAAAACTATACCCCCACAGTTTATTGAACCATATCCCTCAGTAATACAAGATGAGTTATCACCAAAAACTACCTTAGGAGCTGGTTGCTCTACATATTTGTGCAGATAACTCTTGACACCAGTCATACTCCTTGAGCATCTACTATTCAGGTACCAAATGGGCTCCCTGATGTGTCTCTCTTTTGAAGTGATCAAACTTATTGTGGTCAGTGGTGGAGTGTACAATGCTTCTACATGTATTGCACTTTACACCAATTGAAGATTTACTAAACTGAGAGGACTCAACTAGCATTCCTCCTCTGATATGAATGACATGATTATGTCCTCAGGTAAAGTGATCATAGCTTCCACAGATTTTACACTCAGGGTAGTTTCTATAATCATTAGGTCTGTGATCATTAAAACCAATGTGTGTGCATAGTGGGAAAGGCTTTGCCTTTGCTTTCAGGATGTGCTTAGAAGAAGATACATACTGATAAGGTTGAGCCTTATAGTTCTCACTCTTTTTTAGAGAAGCAGTATACATCTCATGATGGTCTTATGATCCTCCTTTTTGCATATCATACAGTAGAGAATCCTATAGCAATCATCAATTAAGTGATTGGTATAGTGACAGAGTTCACACTTAAATTGTGGTTTTTGAATTGGCTTAGGCCTGAGTGACTTTGATGAGCCAGTATTTTGAACTTTAGGTTTATAATCTTGACTCATTCTTGATGAATCAACTGATTTGGATGACCTAGTCTTTTGAATCTTTGAATTTGATTCTTAAGTCTTTTGGTTAAAATTGACCTTTTCATCAATTAACATCTAAACAAGTTTAGTTAATTCATTTATTTTTATTCCTGTTCAGTGACTTTGACTTTAGTAGGAACTGAAGGCGTGGTTTGCTTACTTTCACTAACAGTGACAGTTCCTAAAATACTCTTGTCAGAAGAATCCTGTGTTTTAGGCTTTGTATGTTTCATGATACCTGTTGGATCCCAGTTAACTTCTAATGATCGAATTCCTTAAGATTGTATAAGGTTTAGTTATGCTAGATAAATCTAACACAACTTAGTTTAAGAAACTTTGTTTGATAATACTAAAGATTATACAGAATCTAATCTTCAATATAAGAAGAATTCTTCAGTAACACAAAACAATATAATTTCAACAATAAAATATCCAATATTATTATTACAAATAATATGAATACTCTCCTAGTATTAGGGTTACAAAACCTTGAAGCTATAAATTATACGACTAAGATACATAAAACTCTATGCCCTAGGACCTCCTTTTATACACCAAGGAGTCCTAGTCGATTTACAATATATTACTAAAACTTATATTATTCTCAAAGATCTATTCTATAAATAACAATCCTTATCTCATAAGTAATCTTGATCTTCAAGCAATCTTTATCTTTCAGCAGTTGTAATCTTTCAGCAGTTGTAACTTTGTACCAGCAACATTAACTCTTAACAAGCAGTAGTAACTTATACACCAGCAGCGTTAACTGTGTACAAGTAGTAGTAACTACTTAGAATATTTTCTTCAATCTTCACCAGCAGTACTAACTTTACTCTAGAAGTACTAACATATACTAGCAGAAGTAACTAGCAGTACTAATATACACTAGCAGTACTAAGTTACACTAGTAGTAGTAACTAGCAGTACTAACTACTTAGCATATTTTTTCATTAAGATTACAGAACAACATTAGGTTTTACTTAGCAGCAGTATCACAAACCTTAGCAGCAGTAACTTCAAGAAGGCTTTTAATCCTAACATACACTATTGGTCGGCATCTTATATTCCGGATCGACGAACTCTATGATCCTGCGCGTAAAGGGTGTTTTTACAGTCTCCTTGAAAGGCCTCTTTAGGTCAGCATCCTCTACTTCCTTTCTTGTCACGATTGTACGCCTTCCAGTGGTGTCTCTGTCCTCGTCTAAATTTAGACGTATTGGAGAGACACTGCTTCAACTATTATGCTCCTTGACTAGTGACTTAGGGGTAGATAGATACCCCTCTGTCTGTTGCTTCAAGGTGGGAGGGACTCTGTCGTTATTGTTCCTAAAACCCTCCTCAATAATGAGACCTGTCATCCTAAAACTTCGATAGATTGAATACTGGGTCCCACAGATGGCGCCTTGTAATAGGGTTTTGTGCGAGAGAGATCCTTCAGATTCCTATATAGATGAAACAAACGCGTTAGCCTTGTCCTGGGTGTGACCCTAAGACCAAGCTTTGGCGCAAGAGTAAGTATATGGTGATGCTGGAAGGCTTAAGTAATAAATGTATGTAAAAGTGCAGTAAATGCTACATGTGTGTGTATAAATGCAAGGTATTTATACACCTCGGAATACTATACCGATTCACTGTGTTGGCACTGTTCTTGACACATAGGGTATGATATGTTGAACTACCCCTAGGGTAGGTGTCAAATGGTATGGATGTCTAGGGAACATAATCCCGTAAAATCATGAATATGCGGCGTATCTTTGGTCCTTGCTATTACCTGCTTAGGCTGGCCAAGTCTTGGATAAAATGGTGGTCCGTCTTGGTTCATTCGGTATATTCCGTCGATGTGTTCTTCGGTATGCCCTTCGGTACGCCTTTCGAGTACCTACGTCATCAACTCTTACTTTCAATAAATCTTATCATCACAACTAGAGAAAAAAAACACTAACTCACTTCATTTCTCTTACAAACAAACGCTCACTTCGTTTCTCTTGCAAACAAAACGCACCTAGCCAAGCTTAACTAATATTCAATATACTTTTCTTGTTAAGCGAAATTCATAACAACCTTTGAATAGATTTATCTAAAATCATTTTCAAATAAGAATCATGTAATACTGGTTTTGGCTAAAAGATCTCAGATGTTGAGTTATTTTTTTTTCGTCTCTGGCCACCACCGCCGCTAGTTCATACAGCCACCCTTGTCGCCACCGTGATACCAGCGCCACCCTTTACGGCTGCCAACTCTAATCTGTTACCATCATTTTTCTAATAATCGCGTCGTAGATATGTCTAAGAGTGTGGATTTATTATCATTTGGGTTTTGCTGAGATTAATTTATGTGTGGTGATAAGTTTGAAGTATAGCTTGAGATTAATTCACTAAAACTGTTGTTTCCAGACATGCGTTATGCGGTTGTGACGGATTTGAGTTATGATGATAGCAACGTGACAGATTTGGGTGGCTACGTTGGCCGGATAATATAGGTTTTGTGTAGTGGTGACTAGGGTTGAGCATCGAGTCAAACCCGGACCAGAACGAAAAAAACAGACCGGACCGAGGTCGATTTAGCCCAAAACCACAGATCGAGGATCAGACCGAATGTGTTCGGTCCGGTCCGGGTCGGTCTGGTCCAGAAGGCAAAATGGTCGGTTGTACGTAAGACCGGACTGGACCAGACCAAGGACCGAACATGAGGTAAAGTGTGAACCAAGGAGCGGACCAAAATATTTTGGTATGGTCCGGTTCGAGCTGGTTTCTCGGTTTGGTCCGATCCGCGCTCCGTTAGGCTCACCCCTAGTGGTGACTGCATGAGACAAATATAACAAATTAAATGATATGTATATAAATAAATAATGAAAAAAAATCATAATAACTGACTGATTAAATGACGTGTACAAAATTTTTACTTGGCAACCGGCTATAACAGGTCATCTTTGACAATCTTTCTAACTTTTAAACAAATTCAAAACTTAGGATGGAGTTATTGAGCGCATATATACCTATGTTACCTAGATGTGGAAATTAAGAAAAGTATGTTGGGGGAAATTAATGGCTTTAACCCATAAAACAATATATAAAATAAAACATTACATAATTTAAGTAAAATAACTTATCAAATTTATACATTTCAGGAACTAATTATGTAAAAAAAATCATGAG
>BQNB010165450.1:0-14220 GCA_026074375.1 Tanacetum coccineum | reverse complement strand
CATTTGTCCCGAAAAAAAAGGAAAAACAAACATGAACAAGGTTTCGTCGGTGTTCGTCTGGTTTATTTACAACGCTAGCTACAAATAACTTATTTAATTATCAAAATTTGAGAAAGTGTATGAAAATATGTCAATATTGGACTCAATTTACACTAAATTGAAAATTAAAATTAATGATATAATTATTATTTAAAAATAAAAAAAGTAATATACATTATCTATTGATTTATGTATATCATGAAGATTTATAGCCTAAACTAGGTTTTCAATCCGCACTTCGCTGCGGAGCGCGGGATTTTACGTCAATTTTCGTAAACACGAAATATTTTCCATGTGAATGAAGAAAGCCAATCTGGTACAACAGTTCAAATTTTACAAAGAACACATAATACTATTACTTTTAGTCACTCAGAATATCGGGTAAGAAACGATAATAGTGATGTGCTTCTCATCTTCATCTTCACTTTTTTGTATATGGTGCAAACTTTACATACCTTTGCTCTTATATACGAATTTGTTTGTCAGTGCTAATCGATCTCAATCAACCCAGCTTTAATCTTTTCAGTAACTCCGTTATCACACTACTTGTGGTTTGACAGTCATGTAGCTAGAATCAGGTTCAATAATTGCACCTGTTGCTTCACTCCGGTCGACTTCATCCACCCAATTCTGATGTGGATCTCTTCGTTCATCATCTTGTTCAGTTGCTTGCCTGTAAAAAAAACATTAAAACATCAGATTAGCCGAAGGTCCAATCACTACTACAAAAAGTGTTTTTTAAAGCGGTTAAAATACATTTATTAAAACGGTTTTGAACCGTTCTATTTCCCATGGTAGTAAATAATGGAGATGGTTATTTAAAACGGTTTGTAACCGTTCTAAAAGGTATGCATTCACACTATCCGGATTGCATAAATATTAATATAATTATCAGTTATTTGCAACGGTTGTTTCCAACCGTTATATCTCTTTTACTACATCTTTTTAAATTACTTTTTCATTTTACAACTTAAAAACAACAATGCCAAACAATCGTTGTTTAAAATCTACAACTTTTCCTTTTTTTCAATTTTTATTTGAGTAGCTAAAAGAATTATACTAGGTATTCTCTTTTGCCACAAAATAATCCTTAAGAACAATTTGCTAATTGCATAAAGAATCAAAATTGTTCATTCCATTATATGTTGTCTCTTTGAACAACCAAGCACGGAGTACTAAAATCCCATAACTTAGAATACATCTTATATCAAAAATCAACAAGTTATGCCTAATTTCATATGGCTATCTCTATATACTTATAAAAAAATTAAGCCCACACTTTTAGATCTCCAAAGTGAAGACTCAAAAAAAGAAAACAAGATCTACAAGTTGAAGGTTCATCATCAGATGGATGTCCAAATTAAAAAGACCTGTGACAAAAAATTCAAATATTAAACCTCTCAAAATGAATCATTAGATCCAAAACAACCAAATCTTAAAACTAAAATAATAAATGATATTCACATGTAAAATAAGTGAACATTAACAGATTGGGTGATTTTGTGTAGGTCGTGATTTCGACGAGTTCAGTTAATGATGTCAATGTGCTTCCGATTTTCGACAAGTGTTGGTGGTGGTTTAGCCGGTGGAGGCAAGATTTTATTTGTCAGTGATTGTGTGTGTTTGTAAGTATTTTGAAGACGAAAAAAAAGATAATAAGTTATGTGGTTCATTTGGTTTACTTTTTAGATGTGTCTTTTAATAACCATTGTGAGAAACGTGAAAAGAGAAATGGAGGGATTAACATCCGCTTTTTAATAAAAAAAGTACTCTTTTTTAGAACGATGTTGTAAAACCGCTGTAAATAATAAGTTTTTATAATTAAATAATAATTTTTTAAAACATTCGTGTTAGACCGTTCTAAATAACAATTAAATAATAAAAAAAAGTACATTCTTTTTTATAACGGTGTTATAAAACCGCTGTAAATAATAAGTTTTTATAATTAAATAATAAATTTTTTAAAACATTCATATTAAACCGTTCTAAATAACAATTAAATAATAAAAAAAGTACATTCTTTTTTAGAACGGTGTTGTAAAACCGCTGTAAATAATAATAAAAAATAAAATATACACATGAACCGTTTTAAATGATATATTTTAAATGATATATTCGGTTTTCCAAATTATTAAGAACGGTGACATTGGAAACCGTTATATATTGTCCGTTGTAAAATGCATATTCTCTACTAGTGAATAAGACGTCCTTATAGAAGTTCATGCTTGTTGAATGCAGATGGGAAGTTATTGTTTGGATAGCTAATTAAAGGGTTTTATTCACTTAAAAATAACAATCGTAAATCAATTATACATATGAGTTAACCACCAAAGTCGCAACATTTCATCACGTTCTACATAATGCAAATAAGAATAACAACAAACAAATATAAAGAAGTTTACCCTTGAAGCCATGTTGAAGCTGCACCTGATGTGATAATCTGTGGAGGGCGATTGTAGTCCTTGCCTTTCTGTTTTTTCCAACAGTTCTGATCATCTCGTATTGCTCTATAGTATGAAAATGACCCACAAACGTTAAAGGCTTATGACTATATTGCGCTGGTTAGGTCTGTTGGCCAAAAATTAAATCTGAAGACAATGCAAAAAAAATTTAGAACAAACTTGACATTTACTCTACGCCAAACAAAAAAGTTTGAATCGTTAAATTTGGGTAGCTACAGTGGTGCTCCTTAACTTAGTCAGCTTCCTTTCGTTGGTCACAGCGGCCATCTATTACAACCAACGGCCGTACTTTGAGATCCTAGATATTGAAAACATGAATAAAACTCGTAAATAAATAATAAACTTCACATAAAACTTCAACCGTCGTTAATGTAATGTACATAAATTTCACATTATCTTTTCTTTGTCAGGTTTTCTCTAAAGGATAGTATATGGCAAAGTGAGGTGTGGCAGATGATTGAAAGTTGCAGGTATTTATCACTAATTTGTGTCTTTCAAAGAACAAAAATATTTAAGAATATTCGAATTATTTTTTAATAGGACTAAACATCAATATTTTATGGTTCTAGGCATATTAATTCAAGTGTAGGAGTGGAGATAAAAAAAGAAAGAAATATAAATAGATGATACTTACTGCAATTAGATCACCAAACTGGTTGGTGAACTTTGTACCGATACAACTCTTCACCAGACCCAACATCATAGAACCTGCAATGCAAGCATTTTATTTAATGATAAAGATGACCAACTGGAATAAAAGACATTTGATCGGTTTTTCTGTAGAAGTGGGAATTCTTATATGGAAGACATGAATATGGATGATAAATACAAAGATTCAATGATAGAACTCACGATCATTCACATCAATAGACATGGAGATCTTGTCCAAAACAGTAAGAGCATCTTCAAGAGCCTTGATGTAAGCTGCCAAAAAAAATTATATGCCATTATATATGTTTTGATAAATCAATAAAACTGTTAAAACATCGAGAAAAAAGATACCTCTGCAGATAACAGTAGGATGATACTTCTTGTCATTGAAAGCTTCCGCAACATGAAGCATCTCACCAGCTGGAAATTTAAAAGTTAAACTATTAGTAATAAGCAAGATAGGATATAATATAAATCACTTTTGGTAGAACAAAACATATGACAGTAGAAATATCAAAGAAGGTATACCAAGAACAATGACTGATGTAGTTCCATCACCAACATCCTCATCCTGAGTTTGGCTTAGCTCGATCATTGACTGAAAATATCAAACAAAAGAGCATGATTAAAGTGACCTTGTGGACATTCATATTGAAATAAGATGGTAATGAAGTATTATTAAGATTTACAATAAGTTTAATTTTAAACAAAAGAGGAACTGAAAGATGAAGCGCATATAACTGACTTAATTTATTTATTCAGTGGCACTACCTTTGCAGAAGGGTGAACAATATCCAACTCTCACAAAATGGCATTCCCGTCATTAGTGACCACAATTCCTACTAAAGAAAAACAAAGAAACACAAATTACAGCAATTTCAATCATCTCGTCAACATACAATTGCACCAAATATACAAAGAAAAGGTCCATAAGATACTATAACGTAGTGGTGACATTTAGAATTGTTAGAAAAGATAACGGTACATGTATGAGCAATACATGTGATCCCTTTGTGGACTGCTTGGGCGTTGATCGACTGTGTTGTTCTTTTTTCAAAAGCGTCTTAGATATGTGGCAATCGAGCTTATTTTGAGCCAATAATCCATAGCTGCAATCATGGTTGCACATGCTACCTTTTCAAGTAGCAATTACCATCCAGATTGCCTCGCCAAAATGCAAACTAGCTTTCCAAACATCGATTTTTCCCACATTTACATTTCATCATCACGGCCTCTTTCATTCTTACCATTAAATTAAATATATGTATATAAAAGTCCCCAATAAACAAAGAAGCAAAAAAAAATTCCTAGTGAAAATACATATTAGCTTTGGGCTATCACCGAATGCCCGATCATTATTAAGATTCTTAGAAACACATTAACGACAATATTGCATACAGAAATGCAACACGCCAGCTATAAAAGCATCCTTTGTAACCACACACGTATCACACGCGACTACAGCTTATAGCAACCATAGACTCGGGTGAAAAAGCATTTAATACAAACCGACCCGAACCCGGCATTTAATGGGTTCCTGCGGGTTTCCGGCGTGTTCTAGCGCGTTGACCCAGTCTGACCTGTTTTTTTACACCCTCCCATATCCGGGTTAAATGCCCGATAAATCTCTTTCTCTCTCTGAACAAAACACGTAACATTCTACATGTCCCTCTCCTCCCACCGGTTGCATTTGTTTAAATGCCGTCCGGGATGCCTAACCAAGACCGATTGCATTTGTTTAAATACCATCCGGGACGGACAATCTCAAGGATAAATCCGCCATGGCTGCAGAATCAGTAACCTGCCCCGCCAAGGTACGGATAATCTCAAGGATAAATCCGCCATGGCTGCAAAGCTATAAACCTGCCCCGCTAAGCCTCTAGTTAAACCTATTTAAATTTATAACAGCCTCGCAAAAACAAAGGCCTCGTCTCAAAAAGACCAAGAACAAAATATAGTAAGTGTATTATAATCCCATGTATCCGAGATTCGGTTGTTACATCATGAAACCAAACATCATCTTAAAAAACAAAGCCTCAAAAAAACTAAAAAAGTTAACGTCCAGCATGACTAGAAACCAATAGTTTGCCTCGCTAAAACGCTGGCATCTATCACCAACCACCAAAACTGAAAACAAATACAATTAACTATTCACTCCCAACCTAACCTCCTAAATTAATTTAGGTAAAACATATATGAAGAAATTTGTTAATTGAAAAAGAATGAAACAAAAGTTGTACCGATGGAGAGGAAGGAGAAGATAATAAGAGAATATCTAGTAGCTTCCACCGAAACCACATCCAAACGCAAACCATATATGTGAGATGAAAAACACCTAAAACCTATAAAAAACAAATCGATCACACTCTCCATTTTGGCCCTTGGATACGCGTTCTTCCTTCATAATTGAAATCATCTGCATGCGATCTAAATGTGGTGTGTGTGTGTTTTAAGATGAGAGAGAGAGTCTGTGTTTTAAGATGGGAGAGTTAGAGAGAAGGATGATATCTCTGTGTGTGAGATTTGTGAGGTAGTGAGATGAGGGAGGAGAGGGAGACGTAGAATGGTACTCCCTCCGTCCCATATTAAGTGTCTATTTTTGACTTTTTGAATTCTTTTTTTATAAACTTTGACCGTAAATATTTTTCTTTATGTTATATAATGCTTACTGAAAATTATACCAATGAAAAATACATTTAAAACTCTATCCATTCATATATTTTGCATTGAGTATCATATAATATAAGAAGAAACAATTAAGGTTAAAGTTGAAGAAAAAAGACTTTAAAAAGTCAAAAATGAACACTTAATATGGGACGGAGGGAGTACCTGTTTTGTTGAGAGATAGAGAGAAAGAGATGTATCGGGTGGCTAAGTCATCATAACCTATGTATGTTACTTACCAAAGTGTGGCATTCATTTCAAGATCAATCACTGTTTCAGGACTCGAAAGGTTAGCCAAAAAAAATTGATCTTAAAGTTTGTTTGCTGTTAGGACATAGGAGTATAGATTTGTGTAAGATCATCTAGTTATACATTTGTATCTTGTTTATGATCGTTAGTTGCATGGTGTAACAATCGTTAGAAACCAAATAATATTTGTTTTTCATGGCTTTTTTTGATGAAAGCTTGATTAATAATGCTGATCTAACAAGGTTGATCACTATCAGTTAGTACATAAGGAAGATATAAGTTGCTTATGATATATGATCTATATTGCATGTTGTTTATTTTGGTCTACTTGATTAAACCGACTATGGATGTTGTCTTGTGATTATGGTAGTTAGAACAAACCATTATTCTAAATGTAGCGGTGTTGCAGTATCATTGATCCATAAGTTGAAATCGATTAGTTAATAAAAATGATTTGTTTTAAATCCTTATTCAACTATATGTGTTTTCAAGTGTTAAATCGAATATTGTTTATCTTATGAAGAATGGTTATTTAATTGCGTATTACCTGATTTGTAAAGTTTGTAAGAATTTTAGTTTGGAGATTCACCCTAAGTTGCACCGAAGAACATGATTTCGCCTGCCACTTTTAGAAAACTTTGAACTTTGCTTTGTTTTTTAAACCGTGGACAAGATAAGCTTGAAATAAGCTACAGAAAGCTATTTGGATATGAAATAAGCCACAAATGCCACGAACATACAAGGGAGATAAGCTACAACTCAAATTATCTAGGTTAAACACTGCTTATTTCTCAGTTATTTTCAAGTTCGCTTATTTGTTCTCTGTGCATTAATATTAAGGGTGTGTTGGATACGTCTTATTTGATATCAAGATATTCCACTATTCTTTGATAAAATTCTAACCAAGCATATCAAGGAAAATAGGAAGTAGCTGATTAAGGTTTAAAATAGCTTTTTGTTAAGCTTATTTTTGCTTATTTGTCTTGGCTTAACTAACAAGGGAATGTTTGGATGTGGCTTATTGAATAACAAGTTCAAAACTCTAGTTAACAAAAACATATCTAGGAGTTCAAGGATATATAGGACAGTATACCTTAGTTAGGATTAAAAACTTCTTATTATCTGCTTTTTATAGCTAATTTGTTTCGGCTTAGCTTTTAAGAGGGTGTTTGAATTTGACTTATTTTCATAAACAATTTTTGATTTTCCTTACATAAATCTGATAGTAGCTTTTTGTGTTTATACTCATGACTTATTCAGCTAAGTGTTTAAATCGGATTATTGTTTATATTGTGAATGAATGGTTTAATTAAATTTAGTGATACTTGTGATACAGATGTGGACCTTTGCAATTCCTTTTCCGTATGTGCATACAACAGCTACAAAATAACGCAACGGTTAATCATATTTTTTAGCTAACCATTAGTTACAGTAATGTTATGAATTCAGTGTATGTCAAAATAGGGAAAAGATATATACACGGACCATTTTGATTGATACACAGAAACTTAACATCAAATGACACTTTTGTACCCTTTTTCATTTATGAAAATTTCATCATCCTGCTCCTTGAAACCGTCAGCCTCATTTTCTATCTTTAAACTTCTAAAACCATCTTATATTTAACACATTCATGACTCATACACCAAACCACCAGCAACTCATAGTATTTGACCATTGATTCATTTTTTCTGAAAAAAGAAGTTTCGCATATAGTGTGAAGATCTGATCACTTAATTTTTTGCAATTATTTTATTCGTCGATCGAGAGATAGAACTTCTGGCATCCTACCACGTACTATGGTTGTCTTATAATTGATGTTTCGTGATGCTGAATAATTAAAAATCTGTGGGCGAAATGTTTTCAAAACAGTTTTTGATATCTGTTTGTAAATCCTCAATCGTATATGTAACCAAAATGAAAGTATTCCAGATGAGTTTATTTTACAACTGTTAGATATCACTCATTAATATTTTATGGTTATCTAACAAAATCAAATGAAATAATGATGCGGTTTAAGAAAATGAAAAGTCACAATAAATTTCTTATTAATCAATCATAAATTGTGATTAGGAAAGTATTTAATTTCTAATCAGTTATAAATTTAGGGAAAACGAAAAGTCTCTAGTTTTCTTATAAATATTAGGTTTTTTCTTTGTATTGAGATATATCTTTGAGTTTTAATAATAAAAGCTTTGCTTTGTTCTTGGCGGTTTGCTAAGATTCTCTTAATAATCGGTATTCGTTTTTGAAATCAACGATTGTTCGGAGTTCTGCCTGTTATCGGTATTCTTTTGGAATCTACGATAGTTGGAAGAATTGTTTCTGGGTATTCGTAGAATCAACAGATCCAGTTTGTTATCCCGTTTATCACACTACATCAGTTTGTTACCTTGTTTATCACGCTACATCAAATAACCGCGTGCCTTTTAAAATAAAGTTTTCATACTTTTAATGTTGATAAAATTTTGCATAGATGCAAGCGACAGAACAGATGCTCGTTAACTAAAAACTAAACAAAAGAGATATTGAGTAAATATAGGCAAGGGCATAAATGTCATTTACTGTTAGTTTTCTGTGTACAAATAAAGTTTACCCGTGTACATATATACTATCATGTCCAGATTTAGAGTAATATATCTTATCAAACATGAGGATGCTTATGTAGCTAATTTGTTTTTAGATACTACCAAATGTGTTTGGTGAACACTTCTACACATGGAACAATCTGATATACTTATCGGGAAACGACAGAATAAGGTATAAGGTTGAGATTGAAAGGACAAATGAAGGTTGGATGTTGCATGATGATGATTGGGTTGCCTTTGTGAAGTCACATGTGCCTACTACAGCAACTACTATACACTTCATAAAGCAAGCGATTGATGATTACATGTTACCGTTTACAACAATGATGGGTCGGAGTGCTTTGGGTATGATCGAAGGGCGGTAGGACCAAGACTTATTAGGTGCCTGATTGAATACATTCTAGGAATGCAGGTAATAGTTAATCATTTTTTTATAATAACATTGATAAAATAACAGATATTTGGTGTAATGAGTAACGTTTAGAATGGCTAATTATTTTTTTCCAACTTATAGATAATCCTGAGGGAGCCGGTATAGCAGCGTTACCAGGGACAGCAGGGACAACAGGGATATCATGGTGGT
Organism: Tanacetum coccineum; assembly: GCA_026074375.1. Classification (NCBI taxonomy): domain Eukaryota; kingdom Viridiplantae; phylum Streptophyta; class Magnoliopsida; order Asterales; family Asteraceae; genus Tanacetum; species Tanacetum coccineum. The sequence continues at coordinate 4,984 of BQNB010165450.1, read as the reverse complement.
GAAGCTGTGAATAAAAGAAACACTATAAGGAATAAGGAAGAAAACTGGAATGACATGATTAAGCAAACAATATAAAGAAGCAAACCTCTAAATCGACATTTTTTCGTTCTTCAAATCCATTTCCTTGTAAATGTGACTGGAATTTGAAAACCAAACTCTTTCTCGCCATTGCTTCTTTATGTTTCCAACCATGCTTGAGTATATTACAAGATGGATTTGTATAGTTTCTTTATTTCCAAAAGTTGACATTCCCCCCTTGGCAAAAGTTTGCGACACTCTTCAAGTTTCAGTTTCACATTTCACAATTTCACATAATTAGTTTAAGACATTCCATAATCAGTTTAAGATTTCACTTTTCCACTTTTCACTTTCAAGATTATCCCACTTTTCCTTTATATTAGTAGAGATAGAGATGGGTTCCAAGAATTATGTCTCATTCTTTTGTTTCTTAATGAGTATCTTCCTTTACTTCGCCAATTGTACATTACGAGTTATTATTCTTAATAACAATTACGACCATAATTTATTTGTATGAGCTGAGTTATTTTAGACACTAAAAAAAACTTGCGACTTGATGGGTTAATCTCCTTTTATCTAGTTATCTTTTACCCAGTAAAGGAAAACAAAAAGTGGGGACTTTTGTATTTTCAAAAAAAGAAAGTTTCCTTATTAGGTATGCTTCACTATGATTTTTTATTAATTTTGAATATATGTTTAATTAAAAGGATAATTCCAAAAATGGCCTAAAATTCAAACCCAAAATGCAACCCTAAGCCCAGGAACATCTTTTTCTAAAACTGACCCCGGGCAACTTGGCTACTGGGCAACCATGGAAGAATTTGCCAAGTGTCCCATTTTTTATTATTAAAGAACAAAATGTGTAAGGCATGTGTAAGGTATATGTACCTTAATGTTTTTAGGGAAACCACTAGTTTTTTGGCAACTTATGTATGGGCAACCAGGCAATTTGGTCATTTTACCACTACACTTTTCTACTAAAATAGTGCAACTGTACTTATGAGCAACTGTACTTATGAGCAACTTATACAAAAGGGCAACCACTTTTATAATAGTTATTTGTGCCTTCTAAAGTTTTCTTATTCATTTTATTCAAATACACACTTTCATTTTATTAAAATACACACACTAAACAAATCAAAATACACACACATCTACTTCCACCCAACACCATCCACATCAAACCCAGAAACTACCGTAACCCATCATGAACACCTTCTTGTTTATTAATGAAACCTAAAAACCCAATTACAACATTTCTTAACCGTAACCCATCATCACAATTACCGCCTTTATCGTTTCACCGGAACCTCCACCGCGTTTATCAGTCATTATATGGCTAGATGTAACGACTTGTATGATGTAAAAATAGTTGTTAGGTCTAGTGTTAAATTGCTTAAAGAAATTAAAGATCTTTTGAAAAAGAATCCTACTCGACAGAGTTTATTTAGAAGAACTGTATTTGGACCGTGGTTGGATATTTTGTCCCACGACAATGATAACCATTTGATGCATTTCGTGTTGCATCACCAGGTATATGTCTCTAAAACTTCTCATGCATATCCCTCACTTATATTCCATATTGGCGATCATTGGTTACAGTTTGGCCGGAAAGAGTTTTGTTTAATGACTGGTTTTTGATTTGGTAAAGTGTCAGAAAAATATTCCAAATCTAGTCCTTTTTGCCAGCGTTTATTTCTAGAAAAAATTACCAAAAAAGGTGTGCTGAATTTAAAGTCGCTAGAACTTTTGGGAGTTCTTAGGCATACAGAAACATGGATAGGTTTGTCCGACAATGCGGATGCATGGGGTTTAAGGAGGACAAACCTATCCATGTTTATGGGTAAGCAGAAAATGGTGGTCGAAGATGGGAATATAACGTGTGTTACCGTGTGCTCTTACATGGTCAAATGTTTTCAAGTTTGGAAAAAATGATTATAATGGTCTTCTTGGACCGGTAAACCCACAAACTACCTTATTTTAGTTTATGTATATTTACTCATTAATATTAAATTAAGCTATTTTATTTATAATTGGTCTAGGATCGAATCCACACTTTGAACTTTATGCCAACTCCAGTAGAGCAGCAGACCAAAATGTTTTTCAAAGCAAAGTATGAAGTATATCAATGGTTTGGTTGACATGAATGTTTCCGAAGATGATATTGGAGGTGACGTATCAAACAATTCTTTTGATTTGAATGACAATTTTTAATTTGTTTTGAATTCTCTTTTATGTTGTTAGTCATTTAAGTCCGTTTTTAATGGAAAATGGTATGTGTAATTAAGCACATACCAGTGGTCGAAGAAGGATAATGTGTTACCGCGTGCTCTTGCATGGTCAAATGTTGCTAAGTTTGGAAAAAATGATTATAATGGTCTTCTTGGACCGGTAAACCCACAAACTACCTTATTTTAGTTTAAGTATATATACTCATTAGTGATTATAATGATTTTTATTTTTACTTTTAAGTTTAAGTATATATACTCATTAGTGATTATAATTCGTTAGGATTCGAATCTAAAATTGGAACTTTATCCATCTCCTTTAGAGCAGCAGACCATGGTTTAAAGCAAGTATTAAATATATCAATGGTTTGGTTGACTTAGACATGAATGTTTCTGAAGATGATATTGGTGGTGACGTATCAAACAATTATTTTTATTTGAACGACAATGTTGTCTCAGGGAATGGAAATAATGATGTGCTTTTATTGGAAGGAGGAGATGGTTTTGTGGTGATAAAAATCATGAGTGTAATCAAGATAAACAAGATCAACAAGATAAACAGGATCAACAAGATAAACAACCATCGTTAGCTGATGTTCTTGATGAACTTCGTGCTCTTAGAAAGGAATTTGCTTTGCTAAAGGTTGATGATACAAGGATTGCAAAATTAGAGAGAATTTTGAATGACAACTTTATACCTTGTAATGATAGGTCAAAGGGTAATCATAATGCTGTGAACCCAGGATTAACTACTTCGGCTAATCATCCATTGGTTCGTATCTACCTATATCATAAGTTATTTGTATTCAAAATTGATTTGTTTTATATTGTTGTGACCCATCAATTATATATTTTTGAATTACAGTCAACTTGTTCTCGTCATGTGGTTGACAATCCCGAAGTTGCTTGTGCTGGTACTGGAATTCATAATCCAGCTAGGAACAATGATAGCCGAAACTCTAATCATAATGCTGTAAACACAGGATTATCTTGTTCGGCTAATGATCACATGGTATGTATCAACCTATATCATACTATTTTCTAGGTGTATTTTGTAACTTTTATAAATCAGACACTAATCAATTATATATTTTGAATTACAGTCAAGTTGCTTTAGTCCTGAAATGCCTAATGATGAAGTTGTCGTTGCTGGTACTGCAATTCATAATGCAGATAATGATGTAAACGAAAGAATTGGTGTTTCGTCTAATTATTCAATGGTTCGTAGCAACCTAAATCATATAGTATTTGAAATATATTTTTTTTACTTTTCTGTTGTTTTCACCAATGTCTTGCTTTATTTTAATTACAATCAAATACCTCTTGTCCTGAGATGCATAATGCCGAAGTTTTAGCTGCTGGTATGGGAATTGATAAGGCAGATGAGAATATATATAAGCAAACGCCAATGATAATGATGTCAACCAAGGAATTGACCCCATGGTTTGTATCAACATATATCTTATAATATTAGCAAATACAATTTATTTGCTTGTATAATGTTTTCACTCATCAATTATATTGTATGAATTACAGTCAACTTGCTCTGGTCCTGATATGCATTTAGCCGAAGTTGCCATTGCTGGTATGGAAATTGACAAGGGAGATAGGCATATTGATATCCCAACCGCTAGTGATAATGATGTCAACCTAGCAAAATCTGTTTCTGTTAATGACCCCATGGTTCGTATCCACCTATATTGTAAATTATTAGAAATACAATTTATTTCCTTGTATAATGTTTTCACCAATGAAATACAATTTATTTCCTTGACAGCCCATTAGTGTTTCTCCTGATATGCTTAATGCCGAAGTTGCCATTTGTTCTATGGGATTTCAAAATGAAGTTGCGCCGAATGCTGTATACGAAGGAAATGTTGTTTCTGCTAAAGAAGTTGGGGTTAGTATCAAGCTATATAATCGTCGATAGTTTAAAACCATCAAAAATAATTAGTTTACCGTTGTATAATGTTGTCACGAAGCAATTTAAAATTTTGAATTACAGTTGGACGTTCTAATTCAAGTTGCCTGTGATGGTATGGGAATTAACAAGGCAGATGGTTATTCTCAATGTGAGCCTTTTACTTTGAACGCCCTAATAGAAGGGTTTGATTCCCAGAACAATAATCCGGGAATTGATTTCCTACAACATGATGATCATGTTGATTGTTCTGTTGCTAAACCGAATGACCATCCGACTGTTGATATTGGTGTTAAGCCCGTTCATGTATATATATATATATATATATATACATGCTCCGGTTCCGTTGAGAATGTTTTTATTTTGAGAAGAATGAGAAATCTACGTTTGAGCAAATTGATTTATATTTTTTGATTTGATTCACAAGTAAACATCATTTAATAGTGAATCGAATCTATAAATCACAAATTTAATTCACAAATCATTGTTAAAATCGAGTTATTATAATGATTCGTTAAATTTGTACAGATGATTCAGTATTGTACTTATATCGCAAAATAGAGAGATTTTTAACATTGATTCGAATTTTTTTTCACATTTTGGATTATAATCACATTAAAATGAGATTTACGCTTGAAAAACTTAAATTAAAGTTTAAAATCTTTCATTTTTGAAAACCTTCTTAATCTTCTCAAAATAAAAACATTCTCAATCGATCCGGATTCTATACATACATACATATATATACATACATACATATATATATATATACATATGTATATATATATATATATATACATATGTATGTATATATATA
>BQNB010165448.1:2185-14220 GCA_026074375.1 Tanacetum coccineum | reverse complement strand
TTAAAAGCCCGTAGACGTGTTTAAGGGAGGGTGAAAAAGCTGTTTTTATAACTCAAGGAAGATAAAGATGGTGAGAGACATTATAAATATTTACTTGAAAGAAGAATTGCATCCTCAACATTCAATCACAACAACACAATGCAGTGCAGAAAAAAATAACATAATCACAAGTTATTCAATATAATTCTTGCAGGGGAAAAAAGTATTCATAATTTGGATTAGATAAGCTAACATGAGTTTTCGGGCATCTATCTATCTAGCCACAAATACTAATCTATAGCATTTACCTTGACACGAAAAATGCGTTCATCTGGTTTGAGAGGTCTTTGAATCTTCATCATCTTTTCTTGCAGCTTGAACTTGGGAATTGTTAGCTTCAACTCACCTTGGTTATTCATCTCCGCCTTCATATCGATAATCTTGTATAAATCAAGGATTTTTGATATGTCAATGGGGCAAAAATACAACCTACACCCGTGGTCATTGAGGACCCCTTAGATCGTGAGATCGTTGTTACTAACAGAGACTCGCACCATGTCATGGGAAACTCCATTCATGTTTATCTAAAAGTAGAGACATTCAAAAGATTCATATGATCTGGTTGGCTCAATCCTCAAAAATGGGGTAATAATAAAACTACTTCTGAATAGCTGGAATTGATTAAGTATATCTGAAATATACAAAATGCCTTAAATTAGACAACAAACCCTATATATAAAAAAACAAAATTTAAGTATCAAGGAGGATTAAGGATACTTACCATACAATTTAGAGAAACCAAAAAGAGCACGGGGGCGATTAGCATCACCGTTTGTGTTTGTGTTTGTGTTTGTGTTGATACAACGAGACCCTAACACGGATGAACGAAAACGGACGACAGATCTGGCGAAGAGAAGGCTTTTCAAACAACCCATCTCAGATCAAGTTTAGAGAATTCAAGGATTCTAAAACACGAGTTACAATAGAATGAATTAGAAAAAAAGAAAACTCTCCTTCACACAGTTGCACCTTTTTTTCTAGAAAAATCAAAGAAACAAAAATTAGAGTTTAGACTTTGAGACCTTAAATACCGGTCGAGTTAATTGCATAAATGGTCCCTGTGGTATGTCGGATTTAACAAATTTAGTCCATACACTTTTTTTCCGGATCCTCTCCCTGTGGTTTCGACCCGTATCGGGTTTGGTCCCTTGACCAACGTTTTCCGTTTGTTTGACCGTTAATTAGACTGAACGACCAAACTACCCTCATACGTGTTTCTTAAATGATCCTTATGGTTTGTTGAATATCACAGATTTAGTCCATGCATTAATTATATTTTTTTATTTCTTTTTTTTTTTATTAATACTATTTTATTTTTATTTCTTTATATATTTATTATTATTTCTTCCACGCTTTTGTACATTTGGTACGTTGTTGAACATTTTCGTACTTTTTCATCCGTTTTTATCAGTTTTCATACGTTTTTTTACATTTGGTGCGTTTTTATACGTTTGTGAACGTTATTGAACGTTTTCGTACGCTTTTATATGTTTTCCTAAACGTTAAAAAAGACGTCTAAAAAAGTAAGAATACATACCAAAAAGTATAAAAAAGGAAAAACGGTCAAAAATGAAAAAAAGTGCACAAAACGGATGAAAACGTACGAAATAGACAAAACGTATAAAATGCACCAAACTTACAAAAACCCAAAAAGATTTAAAGAATGTAAAAGACGAATAAAAACGTACGAAAACTTAACGGACAAATATAAAAAAAACAAAAAAAACAATTTTTAAAAAAAATAATAAATAATTAAAATAAAAAATATAATTAACGCATGGACTAAATCTGTGATATTCAATAAACCATAAGGATCATTTAAGAAACACGTATGAGGGCAGTTGGTCATTTCAGTCTAATTAACGGTCAAACAAACACAAAAATTAGTCAAGGGATCAAACCCGATACGGGTCGAAACCACAAGGAGAGGATCCGGGAAAAAAAGTTTAACGACTAATTCCGTTAAACCTGACAGATCACAGGGACCATTTATGCAATTAACTCTTATTACTCCTTCCATCCCAAAATTATTGTCCCCCGACAAAAAACACACAGTTTAAGAAAAGTGCATTTATTACTGCTTTCTCTTTCTTACTTTTTGACGGAATGACAGTTTTACCCTTAACTAATTAATTAAAGTCTTATTTAAAGTTTGTAATAATAATTTCAATCAAGGGTAATATAGTAAACTTGATCAAACTTCCCTATCTATATTTAGTAGTGGACAATTAAATTAGGACATCCCAAAAAGGAAACGTGGACAATAAAAATAAAACGGATGGAGTATATTATAAAAGTACTTAGGGCCCGTTTGGTTTATTAGAGGGAATGACTATAGGTATGGGAATGGAATAGAAATGGGTATAAGCTTGAAAGTGATTGTGGAAATCTATTGTTTGGTTTAGCATAAATCTGGATATTGATTATTTACTGCAAGTAGTTATCAACAAAAACATAAAATATTCTAACTTTTCCTTAAAATACATCAATGAAGAACAAATTGTTACAAGATTGCCAAAAAGAAATTGTACAATAATGATACACCTACCATGTGAAAAATCAATAATGTAAATTATTTATAATCTAAAAAATTCAGTCGTAGCTTTCTTTTTACCTTACTTCACAAATGCAGAGACCAAATCCTTGTTTAGTTTGTCTTTTGCAACTTTTGGGATCTAATTCCATTTTACTCGAAGAAAGCAAAAAGTGTGAGTAGGAAGAAAAATATTTGACAGCGGCATGAACGAAATCCGACAATAACAGTGACACAATTTCGATGAATGGTGAACCATCTCCGGTGAATGATCTGTAAACTGTGTTTATTGAATGAGTATAATGAGTACAATACAATGTATATATATATACTACACATTGGGCCTAATCATGAGCCACTGCCTTTGGCCAACAAACAACGTCTGCTAACATCCCCTCGCAGTTTGAGCGGGAGAGGAACGAACACTCAAGCTGGAGCGAAACTCATCAAACAAAACCGTAGGTAAGCCTTTGATGAAGATATCTGCATACTGATAACGAGAAGGTACATGAAGTACTCGGATATGACCAGCGGCAACCAAGTCACGAACAAAGTGAATATCAAATAGTCAATATCGTCGTGCGTTGATGTTGGCACGGATTAGAAGATGAAGAATAAACGACCACTTACATTGTCACAATAACAAGTTGGTATGCGGTAGACAATGGTGTTATAAAGCCTCGTAAAAGATTTACGTAACCAACAAGGATCAGCAACGGCATTAGCAACAACCCCGATAACTTAGCTTCAGCACTGGAGCTAGAAAGGTAACTTGCCTCTTTGAAGACCATGAAAGTAAATTTTGCCAAGAAAAACACAATAACCAAAGGAATATTACGGAGTAGTGGCACCCAGCCCAATCAGGCATCAGAATAAGCAACCAAAGAAATGTGGTGGACAAAAAAGCTGTATCCATAGGGCATAGTATCACGAATAAACCGTAAGACATCCGCCTTGAGAGCAGAGAAATGAGGCTCTCGAGGATCATGCATGTAGAGACAAACCTGCTGCACAACATAAGATATATCAGGCCGAGTGAAAGTCAAATACTGAAGGGCCCCAGCAAGACTGCGATATAAGGTAGGATCAGACACAGGATCACCATCAGCAGAAAGCTTAGAATCCGTGTCAACTGGAGTACGACAAGGATTACAAGTGAGCATGCCAGCACGCTCAAGTAGCTCAGAAGCATACTTCTGTTGAGAGAGAAACATCCCCGAAGTATTGCGAGTCACAGAAATACCCAAAAAATAATTCAGCGGACCCAAATCAGTCATAGAGAACTCGGCATGTAAAGTGGCAATAATACTCTGAAGAAAAGCTGTAGAAGAAGCAGTCAATATAATGTCATCAACATACAAAAGCAAGTAAGCTGTATCGGACCCCCGCCTGTAAATAAAAAGTGATGTGTCACATCTGCTATGAATAAAACCAACTCGAGCAGCATATGCTGCAAATCTCTGAAACCATGCCCGAGGGGCTTGCTTAAGCCCATATAGAGATCGCTGTAAAAGACAAACATGATCAGGATGTTGTGAATCCCGAAACCCAGGAGGCTGCTGCATGTAAACAGTCTCGGATAATGAACCATGTAAAAAAGCATTCTTGACATCAAGCTGATGAACAGGCCAATGTCGAGAAAGAGCAAGGCTAAGTACCGTACGAATAGTGGCCGGTTTAACAACCGGGCTAAAAGTCTCATCAACATCAATACCTGTAAGCTGAGTGCTGCCATTCGCAACAAGGCGAGCCTTGTAACGATTAAGAGTGCCATCAGCATTATATTTATGCCGAAAAAGCCATAAGGAACGAACAATGTTCGCGTCCGATGGTCGTGGCACAAGAATCCAAGTATTATTTTTAATTAAAGCATTATATTCATCAAGCATAGCACGATACCAATGCGGGTCTTGAAAAGCATGGTTGTAGGACTTTGGAATAGGGGAAATAGTTGACACAGATAAAGTATATCGTTGAGTAGGACGATTAGTACCAACACGGTAACGAGTGACCATGGAGTGAGTCGAAGCGGGATTGCGGTTGGGTTGAGTGGTAGCGGGTGAGGGAACCGGGGGAGGAGTGGGTGGTATACTGTTTGTGGGTGGAAGATTAGTCGTGGGTGTTGGGTTAGTAGGGGCGGAAGGAGTGGGCTGCAAAGTGGAGTGATTAGTGGGCTGATTGGTTGGCGGGCCAGTGGAGTGGGCGGAAGTGGAAGTGGGCTGTGGTGAGGGAGATGTGGGTTGTCGAGTTGCGGCAACTGGGGAAGACCCAACAGTGGGCATATTATGGAGCATATGTTTTTGTATTAAATTAGGATCGGTGTCAAGGAAATTGTATGGTGGTGAGGCATCGGGAGTCATAGACCCATACGGAAAAACCGTCTCATCAAAAGTCACGTGACGAGATAGAATGATTTTATCCGTATTTAAGTCAAGACACCGATACCCACGGTGATTGGTGGGGTAGCCAAGAAAAATCGAGGGAGTAGCACGGGGTTCGAGTTTGTGATTGGTGTGAACATGTGGGTAGCAAAGACAACCGAATACACGAAGATCGGCATAATTAGGTGTTGTCTTATAAAGACGGGTATGTGGTATCTCATTGTTAATCGCAGTGGATGGAAGAATGTTTAAGAGATGTGCGGCCATGTGAAGGGCTTCAACCCAAAAGGTAGGGGGTAAGTGTGCTTGAAATAATAAGGTACGGATGAGGTTGTTAATGGTACGTATCATGCGTTCCGACTTGCCATTTTGTTGAGATGTTTTGGGACAAGAGAAACGAATGGTAATACCATTGGTGGCAAATAATTGGTGTAAGGCATTGTTGTCAAACTCACCTCCATGATCACATTGCAAGGATTTAATATCACACTGAAACTGATTTTTAACAAAAGCACGGAAATGAATGAATTTAGACAATGCATCAGACTTATTACGAAGAGGATACACCCACAAGTAATGCGAAAAATGATCTAAAAATAAAACATAGTATTTAATGCCTGAAACACTCGAAAGTGGAGAAGTCCACAAATCTGAGTGAATAATGTCAAAAGGAGACTTAACAACTGTTTCAGAAAGCGAAAAAGGAAGTCGCACGTGCTTGCCAAGCTGACAAGCATGACAAAGCACAGTGGACTTAGTCTTATTACAAGAAATCAGATTATTAGAAACTAAATGACGTAACACTTCACTTCCAGGATGACCCAGTCGTTGGTGCCACGTCTGCTGACCGACCAAAAAAGCTTGAGGATATGACAGAGATGTGACCGGATAGAGATCACCCGTGCTGTCACATCGGAGTAGAATTTGACGGGTCCAGTAATCCTTAACAGAAAAACCAAACTCATCAAATTCAATGGTACATTTATTATCTCTAACGAACTGTCTGACCGAAATTAAGTTTTTAACAATGTTGGGTGTTATGAGTACATTATTTAGGTGAAGAGGTCTGTAAGGAGTAGGTAAAGTGCTATGGCCCGTGTTGGTGACTGGAATGGATTTCCCGTCACCAACAAGAACAGATGGATACATGCAAGAATTAAAAAGAGTACTTAAATTAGTGGCATTAGAGTTAAGATGAGACGACGCACCAGTATCCATGTTCCAATTTGCATCTGTTGGATCCCGAAGAGTCATGGTATTAAACGCTTGAGGCAAAAGCGTTGCTTGACCATTTGCTGGAGTCGAACCTTGTACAGTACCCGAGAGAAGAGCCTGCTGTTGTGGGCTGAAGGCTTGTTGGGCCGGCTGTTGACCAGACTGGAAGCCTGGTGGAGCTGTGGGCCGAGATTGGCCTGATAAGCCATTGAAACCAAATTGGGCCAACATGGTTTGTTGGGCTTGTAAGAGTTGTAGAAGCTGCTGTTGTTGTGATACATTCAACCCACCAGATTGAGATCCAGCATGCATAGGTAAAGTCCCCTGAGTGGTGCGATGAGTTGTAGAATTATTACTGTTGCGAGGAGTACCTGAGGAACGAGAGGAGTCATGAAGGAAACGACAAGCATCGCCCCAACGACAAAAGCCACGTCCAAAATTACGACACACCTCACGTGTTGTGGTACGGTTGTCCCGTTCACGATTGTTCCATCCCGTTTGATTACGACTTGATGCTTCAGCCAATAGCACTTGAGGAGCACTTGAAGTAGTGCCAGTAGGGAGTACAGAAGACCGAGAACGAAGCCTCAGCTCCTCCGTTGCCACCATCGATCGAACAGTAGCCAAGTCAGGGAAAGGATCCTTGTGTGCTATGATTTGAGCGAGACTCCCATATTTGTCACTTAAGCCGTTGATGGCGTATGTGACTACATCGTCATCAGACATATCCGAACCTAAATCAGTAAGAAGGGTGAGGATAGCCTCGATCTTTGAAAAGTATTCATCAGCAGTTTGGTCTCCCATTTGAATGACCCGTAATTCTCCTTTTAAGGAGATGGTGCGGGTGCGTTTGTTGTCTTGGAAAATGGTTTCAATGGCATCCCAAGCGGCTTTAGCCGTTTTAGGATTTGCTTTAATCAACCTCTTTCGAAGGGTCGAAGAGAGGGTGAGAAAGATCCAAGATTTGACGATGGAATCAGCCGTGATCCATTCGTCCGTTGGTGGAGTCGACGTCGAGGCCTCGGTGACAGGTTCTTCGATGTGCTTTAGGACACCGAAGTTGCTACAATGGCCTTTGAAAAAATAACTCCATGTGGAGTAGTTTGATTCAGCGAGATCCAGCTTCTCAGGAATGAGACTGTTGATGTTATGAACCGCATAAAGTTTTTCAACCAAGGTGAGGGTAGGGGGTGGAGATGGGTGTTCGCTGTTTGTCATTATGGATTGATAATCGACTGTTAAATCGATGTGATCAAGGTGTAAAGGCGACTGTTAAGTCGCTGTAGAGGGATTAGGGTTTGTTTTGTTTTTTAGGGTTTGGATCGGCTTGGATAATGGCCTGATACCATGTAAACTGTGTTTATTGAATGAGTATAATAAGTACAATACAATGTATATATATACTACACATTGGGCCTAATCATGAGCACATGCCTTTGGGCCATACAAACACGTCTGCTAACATGATCATGTAACAGCTTCACCAACTATTCGACGACAAGGTGAAATTATTAAGATGAAAACAAAAACAAAGAATATGTTGTAAAATGAGAGAGAAGACCATAAAGTGATAAAAGGTACCCTTCTTGGCAAGAATCGGTCTATGGGTTTTCTGACACCCTTTTAATTCCATTACAACAAATTTTCACAAACCAAAACAGTTGATTCTAACAGTCATACCATTCTTTCATTTCATAACCCCAAAACAAACAACCCCTTAATTGTATGCACGCACCCTCCGACTACGTGTTAGCACACTTATGGTAATGTTTTCGTTCGTTTTTTATTTCGCTGCATTAACTGAAGTACAACCTCATTTTTTTCTCTCCAGCTACATTTTGCGGACTTTCTATCACAAAATACGCATCGATTTGACAGTTGAAAGACCATCGCCAAAAAATAATTTCACCTGTGCATCTAGATATCAAATGCCAATTTATATTCTCAAGCATTGGTATATCTTCACATAGCTCTAACATCCTTATTAGATGCAAGTTGTCAAGTATAAGTAGATTGTTAGCCATTGTTGTACACTTTCTTTTAACGGATTTCGTGTATATTGGTTTGTTTTCTTTAAAATACTATGCTCCACTACAACATACAACATTCGTAACTGATTGGTAATTTTTGAACTATATATATAATATATAATAAAATATATAATATAAATATAATCTAAAAAAAACAACAATCAATAAAACCGAGAAGTAGTATAGAATGTTCCCGGGTCGTTTATCCCCAACGAGGCTGGACTGGAGAATCGATACAGTCGGAAGATTGGAGTTTGAATGAGAGAAATGATTTGAGAGTGTGGAAAGCTAAGTTAAACAATAACAAACAAAAACGATTAAGAAAAACCTAAAAATTATGAAATTAAGCTGAAAAACGAGAGCACGAATCCCGAACAAGGGGTCAAAAACCTAAAATCTTCAAAATTAACCCTACAAAGAAATTTTTACTTCTAAACTACTCTAGGGGACTAATAACGAAGAATGAAAAAGACTAGACTGAAAACGGAGGTCGTTTGACCCAAAAACGAGTCAAGACAAAATCCGTACCCGGGACCCGTTCTTTAAAAATCAAAAGTTTGAAAAATTAACCCTACGAAAGTTTTTATATTTTTCCTACGAAATATATGACTAAAGAAAATTTTCTAAAAAAGAAAAATATTTTTTTGATAATTTTTATATTTTTTATGAATTTTTTAAACTTTTAACTAAATTAAATTATAAAAAATACTAAACTATTTTTAAAAATTCTGAAAAATTTACCTAAAATACTAGACCTAAAATCCTACCTAAGAAAAATAAGAAGCCTAAAATTCGGCTTATAAATAAGCCGAAAATAAGCTCGAAACAGCTTATAGCTTTAAGAGCCAAAACTCTCTTATATAGCTAAGTGCCCAAGAGTCTTTCAGAAAAGACCCAAGGGCACAGCGGTAAGGATGGTGTTATAAAAATGGGTGTATTGAGGGTAGAGGCCCGGGTTCGAGTCTTGCTCACCCGGGTTTCCCCTTATCTCCCCTTTTTTTTATGAAAACTTTTTAAACAAACTTGTTAAGCTCCTTGAGCTTAACATTTTTCATAACTATAACTTTTTAAGAAAAGCTAAAAATAAGCTGAAAAGGGCTTAAACTAGACAGAAAGCTTAACTAAGCTTAAAACTTAAATGGCTTATGCTATGGACTTTTAGGAACAAATAAGCAATGAAAGTAAGAAAATAAGCAAACCAACTTATCATACCAACATTATGAACTACTAAGAATAAAAAGAGGCAAATGAAAATAGCCCAATAAGCCAGAAGTATGCTTAAACACTCAGCAGTACTAACTTTGGAGTTAGTACTGCTAGGGTAAATTTAAGGCAAAATGTGGCTTAAATAAGCAATGGGAAAGGCACAAATAAGCTAGATAGGCAACAAATCACTTAATAATCAACTAAGAACTCAAAGACATTAATTAAAAAGCACAAAATAAGCTAGAACAAGAATAAGCTTTATCCTACACTATGCTAAGTAAAAACAGTCAAAAAGCCTACTTTGAGCTTAAAAATAAGCAATCAAAAGGGCTTCCTAAGGTCTGAGCTTGATGGGGCTTATAGTTGGACCTAGGGGTTATCTAAAAAGCTAAAAAGATCTAGGGGCTTAAGGACAAATAAGCTAAAAAGGTGGGCTTGAAAAAGGAGTCTAGCACCAGGGCAAATAATCTAAAAACAAGGGGGCTTATATTAACAGCTTAAAATAAGCTGTCAAATAAGCTCAAAATTAAAAATTAAGTTAAAACAGATTAAGCATGGCTTAAGGTGAGCTTATGCTCAAATTTTAAGCTTCTAAAACCAATTTAAAGCTGCTGATTTTCTTGCAAAAAGAAATAAGTGATTTTGACTTTTGAAAAACTTGAAAGATGTGTTGACAGACCAAAGCTATAAAACACAAGGATTCCTAAGGCTTTGACTACTTGGTTCTTGCACACAATTGACACCTAAATTAGCACTACACTTAGGTTTACTAAAGCTTAAACAAATAAGCACTTGTATCTCTTTTTAAAACCAACAGTCATAAAGGCAACCATGAGAAAACTTGAAAAGTACTTTTTGAACTTAAAAACTTTTAAAAACAGACTCACAAGGGCTTAAAGTCTTAAGCCAAAGTTAGCCAAGTGGCCACAACCCATGTCATTCCCTTTTTGACCCATTTTAGACTTAACCCAAACACCCCTTTATATTTTAAAGTCGAATTTTTAAAACTATCAAGACTAATTTAAGCTCAAATTTCTGAAGACAAGTATCAAATATGCAATAATAAGAACTAAGAAGTAAAAAGCAAAGAGAAATAAGCACTTTTAATAAGCTACTAAGCAAACAGTGAAAATAAGCTGAAAAATTAAAAAGGCATACCTGAACTCCTTGCTCAAAACAGGAGTGAAATCACCCTAAATAAGCTCTAATCCCTACCCATTAGCTTATAAATAAGCTAAACTAAGCAACCAATGAGCCATCCATTTCTGCCCATTCATCCTTTAGCTTAATCAAACAAGGCTTGTTTTATACTTAAGAATTTGGCAATGGGCATAAAAAGCATTAATAAACATAAATAGGAAATAAACAAGTAAGAAAAACAAGAATAAGCTAAGAATAAGCAAAAATAAGCTGTTGCTATAGTAACCATAAGCTGAGAAAGTTAAAAAGAGAACACACCTCAACTCCTTGCTCAAAACAGGAGTAAAGTCAACCTAAATAAGCTCTAATCCTACCCAAGCTTATAAATAAGCCATACTAAGCACCCAATGAGCCATCCATTTTTGCCCATTCATCCATAGCTTATAAAACAGTGACTTTCTTTTCTTTTGATTTTTCTTAAATTTTTGTATCAAAGTTTTAAAACAGATTATAAAAGGCTTATATAAGAACTTAGAAGTGAGCTTAAATGAAACAAAAGCTTGGATCACAATTTAAGAAGTAAACTGAATTTTCATTAAAAAAGAGAGTACAAGTACATAAAAGTTTAAATGAGTTACACTATTAAAGACTAAACTGAATTCTAAAAATTACACTCTAAAAAACTCCCTCTTGCCACAATGGCTTACAAAAGCTTTATATAGAAAAATAAGCTAGGGTTTGCACACTTGTCTTTTTCTTCTCTCTTCACTTGTTGTGCTAGTTTTCTGAGTAGAATGAGACTTGTGTTTGTTGTGAGTGTATAAACACAAAGCAATCCTAGCCCTTGGTCTTTGCTTGCTCACCAATCCGAATTATAACAACCATTGATCGGATTGAGGGATTTTGGATTGCCAACGTGGACAAGGACCATGTGGGGTGTGGGGTTTGTGATTGTGAAGGGTTTGGAGGGATGTGGGGAAGTCAACGAGCTTGAAAGGGACAGGAGGGGGGAGTTATAAGTTTGGCGGGAAATCTTTGGGAAGATGTACAGTGTTTTAAATCCAGGGGTGAAGTTTGGGAGATTGGCAATAAAAGCCCCTCAAGGATTATAAGGTTATTTCAAGTTTCGTCCTTGTGGTTGTTAAAGTTTGGGGACTTGGCAGAAACACCCCCCAAGTGTTATAAAGGATATTGCATTCATGGTCCTTGTGAGTTACATCTTTGGAGTGTTGGCAGCATGAGTCCCTCACAAGCACTTTCTTCATATTCTTCATAAAATAAGTTAGGGACTTGGCAATTTTGGCCCCTAAACTTATTTTTCTTTACTTTTTGACTTTGGATTTGTCGGGGTTGACTTTGGTTGACTTTTTCACACTTGGGCTTTGTCTTGACTTTGTCTTTTCCACGCTTTTCCATTCCGTGTCCGGTTTTGTCGTTTTGGCTTCGTTTTTCGTCCTTTTCTTAGATATCTGTTCCTGCACAACACATTTA
>BQNB010165446.1:0-14220 GCA_026074375.1 Tanacetum coccineum | reverse complement strand
TGTTGTATGCATGTGTGCTAGATATTAGGCTTCGCCTACCAAAAAGCACCTTGAAGCACTTAAACGGGTCTTTTGATATCTCCAAGGAACCATTAATTGGGGCCTTGGTATCCGAAAGACACCGCTATGGCACTAACGGCCTATGCAGATGCGGACCATGCAGGTTGTCAGGACACACGAAGAAGTACGTCAGGAAGTGCTTAGTTCCTTGGAGATAAATTAGTCAGGTGGTCATCAAAGAAACAGAAGAGCACTGCGATCTCAACTACAGAGGCATAATACATTGCCATGTCTAGATGATGTGCTCAGATACTTTGGATGAGATCACAGCTCACAGACTACGGCTTTGCCTTTAATAAAATTCCCCTGTATTGTGACAATCACAGTGCCATTGCTCTCTGCTGCAATAATGTCCATCACTCCCGGTCCAAGCACATTGACATACGACACCATTTCATAAGAGAGCAGGTTAAGAAAGGCGTGGTTGAATTGTACTTCGTGACGACGGATTATCAGCTCGCGGACATATTCATAAAAGCATTACCAAGAGAGCGGTTTGAATTTCTACTCCCGCGTCTTGGCATGAAGAGTATGTCTCCAGAAACTCTTAAACGTCTTCAGAAATGAGAAGAGGAGTAAAATATGGTCTTCCTATATCCTATGTAAATATGTATATATTCAAAACCAAAAAGAAAATACAAAAATATAAAACCTATAAAAACCATAAAAATCAAAAAATAGAAAATATCAAAAATAGTTTTTCAAGACATGTCTTCTGTTTATCGATAACATTTAAGGACCTAGAAATGTCATTCAATAATGACACGGGTCTTTAAATGAAGCCTGAACGGAAGTTTAAACTTTTCAAAACATGTCTTTATGGCTTGCAATTATTTTAGGCTGCGTTCAAATTGAGGAAAGCATGTCGCCAAAAAGACGGCTGTTCCTGACAATGGGTGATTCAGTTCTCCCGGGCATGGATTACGTTATATCCATGGAAATTCGATCTAATGTACGCTTCAGTGCATTATTTCCTAATACGTAAGAGAAGTCTTCTGTCTATCCTTATAGTTTTCTGTCTATGATTCTTCAGAAAATTATTTTGATTTCACATGGTGGTTTAATGTTGTTGGAAAATCAATCAGACTTATGTTTTCATAAATTTGATACTCAATCAACGACTACAGCTCTTTCAATAGAAAACGGGTCATTGATTGAGGGGGAGAGTACTTTTCAAAATTTATGTCATCTAACGGGCATTTTTATACATCGTATAAATAATTAAGAAAGTTGTTGTATCTAACAGGGTTATATTTTGAGGGGGAGTTAAACTTGTGTTAACTCAAAAGGCTAAAGTTGTCATTTATATCCAAGTATAGGGTATTATGTGCTACTTGCTATTTGTTTCCTAGACTCATAAAATATAAAGGACCATTTGTGCCATTTATGCATCTTAAATAACCCCTTAGTAATACTAATATCTTAAATGGAAAAGTAATAAGAAAGTAAGGGGCCAAATCTGCCATAAGCTAAAAATTGTACCTATAAAAGGCCATTGCATTTTGCCTTGGTCAAACACACTAAAAACCAGTCAAACCTTTTCACCTTTTTGTCTCTCAACCCAAAACGCAACCTATTGCGATTTGTTTGATTCGTGACTATCGGTGTTGATTCTTGCTTAGGTAATGTTTGTTTAATGTTCCATATCATATAATCATTCTTTTTCTATATCAACATGGCCTGAAATTCATTAAATCGCATGTTTTGTAGAGTTTCGTGCTTAATCATCATCAAAATCTAGGTGAGTGTTTGTAATTGAGTTTTGTTCGCTGGGTTAGCATTAGATTACATATATGATGCCTCTGTGATGTCCTATTTTGTTTCCCCTATCTCTCGTTTATGCCCTAATTGATTTTTGTGTGGTTAGTTTACTTTCACTAGTCAAACGACCTTAATTGATGTTGCTATATGTTCCCATTGCTTGCAAGATGATTGAGAATAGTGCTTAGATGTTATTCAGCTGCCCAATCGTTTTTAGGTTTTGATTTAGTAAATATTGGTGAACTGCGTTTTGTTATAATGTTCTTGGTTGCGTTTTGCCTATAGTGTTCTTGGTTGCTATTTGTTAAATGTTCTTGGTTGCGTTTTGTCTATGAATATTCTAAGTTGCGTTTTGCCTCTTTCTTCTTGATTGTGTTTTGCTCTGTGATTCCATGTTGCGATTTGATTATCAAATGTTAAACAGGTCAAAACGCAATCATTGCGTTTTGCTATGAAGACCATTAAAATATTAAAACCCTCATTTTGAAAATCTTTCAAATGATTGCGTTTTGTTTATTTTGAATATAATATACCTTGCATTTTACGGATTGCGTTTTGTCGAATTGCGTTTTGTCTGACTGCGACTTGTCTCTTGTGTTTTGAAGTGTCTGCGTTTTGATTATTTTTATAAAATATTCATTGCGTTTTGATGGACTGTGTTTTGCTTGGTTGATGTCTGCGTCTTGTGTGTAATTGCGTTTTGCTGATTATCTGCGTTTTGTATCTTGCGTTTTGTTGCCTGCGGTTTGTCCTATTGCGTTTTGCCTATAAACTCTGCGTTTTGTCTAGTATTTCTTGTCAATTGCGATTTGGTCATTGTGGTTTGGTCAATGCTTTTTGTCTTCTCTTCCATGAGTTAACTTTCGTTGACTCAAGAGTTGACCTAATCTGTTGACCACCACTTTAATATGATCTAAGTGCCCTTTGTCCTGGATTTAGTCCATAACTGATTAACTCCTAAGCATTTGCTTACGTCAAACATCTCCTTTCTGTATGTATGTCTCTCTGTGGATGTGAGTGTGCAGATACAATGGTTGATGTTAATGTTAATGCTCCTGCTGAACACGCACCTGCTATGGCACTACCCACTCGTACAGATGATCAGATCCTGCCTCGCAGCAGATGGGTGCCTGTTGGAAAAACTAACTGCTATTTGGATGTTGAAAAGTCACAGAGCAATCTAATCTACAAGATTATTATGGACATTCTGAAGCACACCAACTTCTTCAGAGCCTTCACTGCTTCCTCGACAATTCTATCAATCTATATTTAGCGTTTTGGGACATGTTCGATATTATGTTCAAAAAAAACACCAGGTAGTTACAGCTGTCACAGATGAGCAATGGTGTTCGAATGTTCAAAGAACACACTCAGAGACGCCCTTCAGATCACACCAGTTAACAACAACACTCCATTTTCTTCCCCACCAACACCTGATGCTCTCATCAACTTTATCAACGATCTAGGTTACCTAAATGTTGTCAGAACCTTATCTATGGTCGTGACTAATGACATGTTTTAGCCGTGGAGGCCACTCACTACGATCATTAATTTATGTCTTACGGGAAAGACTTCAGCGTTTGAGAGACCAAGAGCTCATGTGTTACAGATTCTTTAGGGCGTCGTCAATCGAGCCAATATTGATTATGCAGAGAAGATGTAGGAAGAATTCACTCAATCCATCCACTTCTTCATTAAAGACAAAAAGAATCTGGCACTGCACACTCAAGGAAAGAAGAAAGCCAATCCTCTTATGATCCTAAGTATTAAGTTCAGCAAGCTGATCATCCATTACTTACAAAACAAGCACAAATTCCACCCGAGGCCTGATTCTCCACTTCATTTGCTTTATGAAGGGTATGTTCTTGGATATCTCAAGTTTAATGCTAAGGGAACCAAACGGGAAGTCTTTGGGATGCCTATTCCGAATGAACTTATCACTGCTGACATTCAAGGTGAACAATACTACAATGAGTATCTGGCGAAGGTAGCTAAGCATTAAAGTTACCTTGCCAGTAAAGAAGGTAGTGGTCCTGACTCTCCAGCACCTAAACCTGCTAAGGCTACAAAACCCGAAGCAACCAATAAATCTAAGCCTTCAGCACCTAAAGCAGCACCAGTCAAGCCTCAGGAAATGAAACGAAAGATAGTTACGGAGACATCTGAGGCACCATCTCCAGCCAAACAATCTAAAGCTGGTAAGGTGATAATGAAGCGAAAGCTAAAGATCCCTTTACAGCTGATTGATGAATTTTTTTGATGAAGGTGTTCCAGAAAAGGAACTTGTGTATGGTGATGAAGAAGCATACATTTAACGAGCCCTTGAACTAAGCATTAAAGATCTAGCAAAAAGATCTTAGGGTCCAGCTCGTCCTGTGGTGCTCAGGGATCTTCTGGAGCTTCTGGATCGTCTCAATTGCCTCCTCCTCCTCCACCTCCATCCACCAACCAGAGTGATCAGTCTAAAAGCATAGCTGCCCTAAGCTCTTCAAAGACAGCTGCTTTAAAGGCCAAGCTGGACCAAACCCTGGTATACAAGATGAAGGCCAGGCTGGATCAAACCCTGGTGATGCTGCAGAGTCCCAACCTCAGTCAAGTCATGTTGTTCATGCTGGACCAAACCTTGAACACATGGACTTCGAGGTCACTAATGCTTCAACTCAACAAAACCCTGAGCAAATGGATGAAGAGTTTACTACAACGGCTTACCCAAGTGTTCAAGAAAACCTCAAACTCCCAACTGAAGATCAAGTGAGACTTGAAGAACCTGCAAGCTCCGCTGGAACCCTGTCTTCTCTACAAAATCTTGACAAGGAACTCAGCTTCACCAATCAATTCCTTGTGGAGAAATCTCAGGAAGACGAACATGATAAATCCAATACTGAAGCGGAGGTTCAGTCAATGGTCACGGTTCCCATTCATCAGGACACCTCTTTAGTTCCTCTAATGACCACTTCGGTTATCGATCTCACAATGTCACAACATGTCTCCACAATGGTTCAAGCACCACTACCAACATCAACATCAACTGTCACAGTAATCACAACAACAACATCTATACTACCACCTCCACCTCAACCACAACAAAGCATCGCAGATCCGATCCTTGTCCGTCGCATAGGTGAACTCGAACAACATATGGCAGATATATTACAAGACAATTTAGCCCTAGGGGAAAGGTTGGACAAACATGGAACACGGCTATAGAACTTGGAGAAGCTCGATATTCCCTACAAGGTAAGCCAAGCTGTTGATGAGATAGTTACTGATGCAGTAGACTGGGCAATGCAAGCTCCATTACGAGCTCGCTTTAGGGATCTGCCCACTGTCGATATAAAGGAAATACTGCAATAGCAAATGTTTGAAGACGACTCCTACAAGACTAATAATGTTCACAAGGACTTATATGAAGCCCTGCAGAAGTCCTTGGAGTTAGATTATTCCAATCAACATCTTGCTAATCAAGAGGAAGCTCGTAAAAAGCGACGAAAGAGACGTGACGTACCAAGATCTCCTTCTGGGTCTCCACCATCATAGCCACCTCCTCTACCTCTACCAGCAAGCGTATCTGGTGCTCCAGGTACGTCAGGAGCATCGGGGTCTTCTTAGTTGCCTCCACCTCCACCTCCTCCATCTACTGGTACATCTGGATCTACTCCACAATAGGGTCATGGAGTTTTGAGTTCATCCAAGACTACAGTCTCAGCTCAACAATCTATGGCTTGGACCACATTTGATACTAGATATGAGTCAACTAGCATCGTAGGGGCTCAAGAGCTATCACCGTCAAGATCCTGATGCATGATTGACTCCTTTCTCTGACGAACAGGTACAAGTAATCTAATGATTAAGACATCTAGGATGATCACACACCATAGCTGCTTAAAAGACCAAGAAAAGACTGGGAGGAAGCTTTACCTGAAGAGGAAAATACAGCGACTCCTGAACTCTCTTGGACCATTCTTCCTTCCAATGTGTCAGATGTAGAGAACAACTGGGCGTCTGCATTAGCTTCAAGCTATAAACCCCCTGTTGAGAAACTCCTTGCTGCAAAGACTAGCGACATGACGACTTTCTTGAATTGGTATTGTCATCAAATAAACAAGTCCAAACTTACCCAAGCCGACTTGGAAGGGCAGGCATATGAAGTTGTCAAGGTCTTTTATCCAGATATCATTCACCTTTAGTTTCAGATGGAGGAGTGTCACAAGATGCTCACAGATCAGGTTGACTGGGCGAATCCAGAAGGAGATCAAGTCAGAATCAATGTTAACCGACCACTGCCTCTCGGTGGTCCTCCAGGTCATGTCACTATTCAAACAGAATTCTTCTTCAACAAAGATCTGGAATATCTGAGATTTGGCAACAAGGGAAGCATGCCTGTATTGTCAATCTCCAAGATGAAGGCTGCTCGTTATCCTGACTTCGGTCTTGAACTGCTAGTGCCGGAACAGATGTGGATTGAAGATGTGTGCACCTATGACATAAGTGCCAAGTATGGTATCGCTCACTGGTGGTTTAATCGACAAAAGTTCTACATTGACAGACATGACTCTCCCTCGCATCGTAAAGAAGTCCGAACACACATGCGGATTCTCAGTGTAGTCCGAATCAAAGCCTACTCACGATACGGGTATGACTACTTGAGTGAAATTGTTCTCCGAAGAGCTGACTTCCAAGAACACACGATTGCTGAAAAAGATTTCAAGAACTTGTATCCTAGTGACTTTGAAGACTTGAATCTGCTCCTTCTACAAGGTCATCTCGATCATCTTTCTAGTTCAGACAAATGGATGTTATCCACGGCTGTCAAGTTATGGACCCGAAACTTAGTGATTCGACAACGGGTTAAAGATTTTCAACTCGGTATTGAAAGCTACCAGACGCAGTTGAACCTCACTAAACCAGGATGGGATGCTACCGGCTATGAGTTCAAGCATGATTATACCATCATTGAGTCTCCTCGAGCAGCAATCTTCCTGTTCAACAACAATGAACAAAAGATCATGCGGTTCAACAAAATATACAAGTTCAGTGATGGCATGTTGACACGTATTCTGGAAACATTGGATTACAGAGTCAAGGAATTCAAGATCAAGCGGCTTAATCCGGGTATGAATACGCGCTTCTGGACTGAAAAGGACGTGATAAGGAGCAAAGAGTTCATTACGGCAATTGAAAGGCGACTGAAGACAAGAAGGATCTACCAGAACCTGGAATGCTTTGTTGGTGGACGTGTTCGTGATATTGACTACAGGCTTCTTCAGAGAATTGAATGATATCGTCATTCCATCTAAAAGGTCAATATCATGTGTAGTATATTGTAAACTTTGTACATTAAAAAATAGTAGTATCAGTGTTAATGTGTCATTATGATTTTCATGAGTTTCTCGAAAACTCTAAATCATTTATAAAATCATCATAACTGACACTAACAGACTCCCTCACTAATTGAGGGGGAGCATATATAGGTTCCAATATTGGCTTGTATTTAATCATACCATACTTTCTCCCAAAATTTTCTAACATATTTAAATCAATTAAGATCCTAAATCTCAAAAGGTTTGAAATTTATGATCAGGGGAAGAATTGATTTTAATATAATCTGAATAAAATTGTGATCAAATTAAGAACTCAAGCAGGTACTCACCTCCATGTGCTAAACAATTTCAATACCGAAGCACGTGTCGAGGGTGGAGCCGTTCCTAAATAAAAATAAAACAATCCAAGGTACAATTGTCTTTGAAATTTATATCACAAATACCATGGTGTGATTTTTTCAAATTGGTTTTGTGGCAAGGTGAACTGTACCAGAAGGACCGACCTGTAATTACTTTATCATAGTTATAAGGATGGTAAGGTTAGGTACTCATTCCCATGATCTCGCCAGAGCCGGAGGGTTCTACCTATGGACAATCCACTAGTTAGTGTAAAAGTCCTAGGTATGATTACAAAAGGAGTATTGTAATAAATAAAAGGAATAGTGCGGACAGAGGATGTGACTAGTACAGAACAACCCCAACAACGGTATTAGTAATAAGTCTCGGTAAGCACTTGAAGGGGTTGAATAATGAAAAAGAAATGATTAAGAATAAAGGGTAGAAAAAAAGCAACCCTCCATAAATTTAGGCAGAAACCGGTCACTACATATCTGTCCAGAAAGAATCACATGATTGATTGCTGACATTGAAGACAAGTATCATGGACCCAGTGATACGCTGTACAACCCTCCCTAGCCACTCAAGATCTCTCAAAGGACTCTTGTTTCATTTCTCACGGAGATCAATGCATTTCTATCATCTCTCTTACTCCGAGTTAGAGGATATTGAAAATGTGGCAGTCTGCTCCAGCCTCCGACTACTAAAACCAAAAAGTGCACTATAGAGTCTAGAGCCATGAGATCATCCATAAATCTCATTAGGACACTAATACAAACTACGCTTGCTCATCACACACTGTGATTACAAGTAAGATTTTTTAAGAGTCCTACGCATTATCCTTGTGGTATTGCCAGAACATCTGAGTGATACGAAAGTACTAACGATGAAGATGGAAATCTTTCTAGAGCCAACATCAAACAAGCTCTTGGTGGGTGACATGTGAGATCCACTATGGATCAAACTTGTGACAAATGAAAAGCAATAATGGTGCGATTATTTATGAATCAAACTTGTTCCAGGCAGTGAATTGACGAATAGTTTTTGAAAAACCTTCCGATGTGCTCAACAACTGATTTTTGAGCACATTGACTGTGCTTGTCTTTCAAAACAAATGAATTTCTAATGAAATTTGATTTAATGATATAAAACCGTCGATGTGTCACAAAAACTCTTTTCTAAGTGACACGCGACTGATGTTCAAATCAATTTTTCATTAATCAGTGGGGTTTAATTCACTGGTTTACTCACTTCGTGCTTTGTCTACTTTGAGACGCTCCGGTTTGAGAACGGCTAGCGCAGCAGCGAAACCCTGTCAAGGAGATTATTTGGAATTCTACCTGATCACAAGCAATATTTATACTGAATAACGGGGAACCGTGGTTCTTGCAACCTCATTCAATGAAAGTGAACAAATACACTTTCGTTTGTTTATCACTAACAATTACTTGCATGAAATTCTCGACGGTAGACGGTAGCAGCTGATGGCAAGAGACATGTCAATTCACAACCCCATGCTCACACTTTAAAATTCCTAATCAAAGATATCATAATTAACGAATGACCTACAACATAGCTTCCGCAACTCTGATGTATGCTATTATGATCCAGAAAAGTATGAGCATGCGGGTTTGAAGGTCACAACATCACAAGAAGGCAATACTCCACAACAAGGATGACTAAGAGATTTACTGTAGATGATGATCTCAAAGAAAGCTCAAAGATCACACAAGTCTAAGGAACGAAGCTCAATGATCACTACTTGTAGTACAGAGACTAATCTTGAAGAATCAAAAGTCTACGAGCGAGAGTAAAAGATCAAATCATAGATTGCTAGGATTCAATTTGTATATTCTGGGGTGACCTCCCTTAGGGGGAGATTGTTAGGATTATGAAAATCCATGTAAAAGACTCGGTCACCTCGTGTAATGTCTAGCATAGGTTAGCTCGTAGCCTTAATATTAATCGTTTAATTACCGTATGACTTATGATGTTGGGCCGGGTCTTTACCCATATGTTAGCCCACTTCATAGCCCACTTAGGGGCATAAAACACTTGTATTTATACCCATTTTCCAGCCATGGAAAGGGGTTGGTTGTTCATTTTATTATACACACACATAAGGTGTAGTTTCTCTCACTAGAACTCACTTTCTCTCTCTAAAATAAATTAGCCAACCCCTAGAGCATGCATTGTGTTATGATATCCAATATACTACAAGTTATGATATCTTATGTAGTTTTTCCTATCATATGATTCATATCTAACAAGTAACAACCTAAAGGCTAAAAGCCTAAAATCAAAACCTATTTTAACATCAAACTATTTTATAATGACAAACAATTAACAAACACATCACTGATCAAGTGATGTGAATTGTGATCAATTAATCATGTAATTCGCTAATTAGTAACACAATTTTAGGTATGTTTGAACAAGTTAGTTTATAAAAATAAAAGGAAAGCTAGGGTTTTGGCTTACCATGTATGAATTATGATGTATCTCTGATCTTTAAATCTGACCGAACCTTGGTTCCTAGTTTTCCTCCTCTTTGACGTTTGGTTACCTCAGATTTTACAAAAGAAAAAAAATACAAGTTGGGCTTAACCTTATTGAGGGCAATTTGAGATTTGGGCTGAGGGCGTAATTATAATAAGCCCACAAAAAAGGAAAATTTGCACTAAAAAAAATTTTTGGGCCAGGGATCAAGTGGCAATCCACATCTAAATAGCAGTGGTGATTCACAACGGTATAGTGGCAATTACTTTGATAGTTTCCGATAATATATATGAAAAGCAGTTGTGGTCATTTTTGGCATCTTATATACTACGAAGAGTTGTTCAGAATTTCCCTTAACCGGCCACTTTTATCATTAGAGCAAATCAATAAATCATTAGCTTTTCGCCTAACCGGCTACTTATGCGGTAACTTGTCAGTAACTGAAAACGTACAGTGAGATCAAAACCATCATTCCAAAAGCATGATAGACCTCTGGACTCGAAGGAGAGGAACCAGCACATGAACTCAGACCAGAAAGACCAACCCTAGGGCTCAAAATAGAAGGACCAATCCACGGACTCGAAAGTACCAACCTGTTGACTCGAGCCAGAAATACCATCCTGTGGGCTAAAAACAAAGGGATGAAGCGGTCGACTTAGTAAAGAAGAACTAACTCATGCACTCAGAGGGACAAACACGTGGACTTTAAGCAAACAGACAAAGGGATTAGAATCAAACAAAAAAGATGACCCGTGGACTCGGACCAAAGGGATCAACCTAATTGCATGAACAACTCATAATTAAGGTCTTCAGAGGTAGAATTCAAACCACATATGCTACTTTTGGTTTCATGATCTTTAATTACTGTTTTTAAAACTTGATGGTGGCATTGTTTTTGCGAGGGCTATGGATTCTTGTATGCTATTTAATACTTCTGAATTGCGTCTTTTGGGTATAACTAAAGGTTCAGCTATATATTCCGTTATTGTGTTTGGTTCGATTTGGAATACTGCTATGCTAGATCACCTTTTTCTTTATTGTTTATGAGTGCTTCATATTTATTGGAAATATGATCACAAGGAATACAAAGGCAAAGATCCACCGTATGGCTTCTTTTCACCCGACCCATATTGTAGACATTGGCGGACATTCTGTCTCTTGATGGGTTGTTGTGATGAACATGGTTGTTTCTGATGAATTCATCAGCCTGTTCTTTGTTGTCTAGTTTGCCTTTTCGCAATAATGTACGGAGTTTCTGTCCATCAAATGTTCATGGCCAACTCAATAGTCTCATCCAACGTCTTGGGTCTGGAAGACTTCACATTTCCATAAATGTTATCAAGAAGTCCACTAATGTACTTGTAACCTTCTCAGTTTCAATTTGCAACAAACTTGGTACTTATCAGGGTTAGCTCTTAGAAAAAGTTTGTGTATGTTGAAACATCTTCCCTTTGACCTTTAGGTTCCAAAACTCAATTTCTAGTTTCTTGACTTCACCCTGCGGATAATACTTATCCGTCATCTTCTTCTTGAGTACTTCCCAAGTCATTAAATATGAATCAGGACCTAAGGTTCTTATCTGACTATTCCACCAAGTCAAAGCAGCCCCTAACAGAGTGTATGTGGCAAACTTAACCTGATTTTCAATTGCAAAACCACTGATATTGAAGACTGATTCCATCTTTTCGATCCACCTGGTTAAACCGACAACGCCTTTAGTCCCTTTGAAGTTCAAAGGTTGGCATTTCATGAAGTCAGCGTAGAAACAAGGGCGCGCAGTTTGCACATTCCTTCAGTTATCCTCGTGCGAACTGTGGCTTCCATCTCCATTGGTGGAGTTTCGCAGAAGAGCTTGATCAATCATAGCTTAGATGGATTCTGGAGTCATGTTGTTTGGGTTGGTGATGTTAGGTGAGGTATTCGGTCCTCGTCTTGTCATAGGTGCCATGATTCGTCTTAAATCACATGTGGACCATAACGTGAGGTCATGTTCATGAGAGATATAACTAATTTATAGATGAGACATCAACACAAAAGCGGTTAGTAATATAGTACAACATAACACATCTATTTCATTCATAACTTGGAAAATTCTTACATGAAATAGTTTTTTGTACACAAAATACAATACAAAAGATCTAAGGTTATGCTAGCGGGGAAAACCCCTAATACTTAGCATGCCTGAACAACAGCCTAGCAAAGTAAAATGACATAAACTACTAGATGTGACTATCCGCATCTCTAGAAGCATCCTGGTGATCTGGAACTCTAACATATGGTCATGGTTGTCTAGCTTTCCTCTGCTGCTCTCGCAATGCTAACAACTCGGCCTGCATGTCACCCATCTCTCGCCTCATGTCTCTCATCACACAGAGAGTCTCTAGTATCTGTGCCTGACGCCTACGGTCAGTCTCTCAAAGCACTGCTATCTCAGCCTGCTGCATCTAGGAGCGAGTCTCATGTACCTGGTGTTGTGTCTGAATCAGAGTACCTTGCAACTGTAGCTGTGTCCGATGTGCATGGAGCTGGGACTCGTGTGCATATACCTACTCACGGTGAGTCTGAAGCTCATAATGGACCGCCTGACTCAATCCTACCGAGTGAGCCCAAGCCTCTCAGGAAGCATAGGTCTCCTCCTATACAATCAGTACTGTCTCCTGATGAGCTATCCTATCCTCCATAAGCAAGTCAACCCGATGCGAGTCCATAGTAACTCGCTGTGATATGCGAGTCTTACTATCCTGAGCATCCTCTAGTAGAGCATATAAGTCCTGCGTATCATGCTCATGGAGCTCAGCAAGCTCTGTAACCCTAGTATTGACCTCTCCCACGGTCATATGTGCTATCTCAGGAACTGCCTCTGCCAGATCCACCCAAGTATCCCTAATACCATACCCAACCTCTCTAATCCTACGTCGTCTCGCTTCAGCGTCTACGGTGCTGACAAACTCATAATCGATCCCCCGACCTCTGGTAGGTCTAGCAGTAGAACTCTCCCCGACCTCATACCTAGAGCCTAGAGCAAACAAACACGACCTCTTGCGAGGTGGCCGCTCGAACTCAGGAATGTCATCCCTACGGTCAACAGGTGGTGGTATGTATAGAGATGGTGGTAGTGGAGGTGATGGTAATGCGACAATAACCGCATCAACAAAGGCCTGAGTGGAGGCTATCCTGAGTGTCTGGATTTGGGTTGGACACCCAGATGATGGTAGTAATGGTGATGGCACAGGTGGTGGTGATGAATGTGCAGATGGGGCCGTGCACCTAGCAAGGCGCTCCCTTGCAAAGGATGGTGATAGTGAGATAAGTGGTGATGGTGGTAGAGTAGGCATGGCTAGAAGTCTCTCAACCTCTGCCTTTGGTGGAAGGGATATGGAAGCCTAAAGTCGGACAGTAATCCTAGCTCCAGTAGTAGTAATGTCAGTGGAGGGTGGTGGTGTAACAGGCTCTGTTCCCTCAGGTGGGGAAACAAGCTCAACAGTAGGTACAACAACAGCAGAGTCGGCCGGAGCTTAGTGCTCCTCCTCCTTCTCCTCCTCGTCCTCATCCTCATTATCGGCGTCATCCCCGGATGAATCACCGTCATCATTATCTCCATCCTCTCCCCCGTCTATGAGATAGTCAACGGGACCATCCTCTGGATCTGACTCATCATCCTCGTACTCCTCTGGATCCTCCTCGGGATCCGACTCAGTAACATACCCTGGTGACTCAGTAGTAGGTGAATCAACAGGAGGTAATGGTTGCTCCTCAACCGGAAACACATGCTCATCCTCTAATGGTATATACTCAAGGTATATAGGCTCTGGCACGTAGTCAGGTTCATGTGGCTGTATGAACATAGGCTCACGCTCATCCTCGTCCTGTGGTACTGGTGGTGTCTGTGGCTCCTCGGGGTCAGGTATGTAATCTGGTAATGGTGGGGCTACCGGCTGCACAAGGAGTCCATCGTATCCTATACGATGACTCGTGGTGAACCACCGTTCGACAGCTCCCCAAAATACCCTCCTTGGCTCAGAATTGGTGTAGACGAAAGTGTAGGTAACCGCAGATGATGCACAAGACATGACTGCTGTAAAAACAAAATAACTTATACAAGTATAAAATTTTAAGACTCTTATAGTAATACACGTAATATAATTTATATACTCGTATATCAAACATGCAAGCACTTAGTAAGCTACTAATGCTAAAACAATGTATGTCATGTAAGCACATATGCTAGATTGTAAACAAGTAA
>BQNB010165445.1:0-14220 GCA_026074375.1 Tanacetum coccineum | reverse complement strand
ATTTAAGCCCTACGAACGCAAATTTAATTTCTAAACCTTCTAACTAATAAAAGAAAATTTTCAGAAAAAGAATTTTATTTTTTTTATTTTTATTTAATTTTTTTTATGATTTTTTAAAGTTTGTAAACTAATAAAATGAAAGAAAAAAAAAATACTAAGCTTCGAATTAAAAACCTGAGAAAAAGCCTAAAAGTTAAAAAAGAAGTAAAGAATGAAGGAAAGTTAAAAGCCAAGAATAAGCTTAAACAAATAAGCCTGGAAAAATCAAATAAGCACTCGAAGTGCTTAATACCAAAGTAGCCCAAAATGTGGTTAAGAATAATTTGCAAAGAAACTTGGACGTAAAAGTCCCAAGGGCGCAGTAGTTGTGGTGTGGTGTGATAAAAGGGTTGAATGAGGTTGAGGTCGAGGGTTCGAGCCTTGCTCACCCTTGACTTCCCTAATTCCCCTTTTTTTCAAGCTTAAAAGCCACATTTATGACTTTTTAGTTTTACACCTAACTGAAAAAGCTAATAAGCTAGGATAAGCTTAAGTGTGAGATAATAAAGCTACAAACCCCTTAAACTAACCTAATAAGCAAGACTAAACGAGATTTAAGCAAAAACAATAAGCCATAAGCTGAGAAAATCAAACAAGCACTTTGGCTCAAAACTGTTTACCAAACAACCAACTAGGCACTTTTGAGCTTATTTTCAAGCAAGTAAATGGATCCTTATAGCTTAATGACTTATAACACTTAAAAGCTTATCCTACAAACTATCTAAAACAACAATCAAAAAGCATTTTGAAAATCAAATAAGCAAAGAAAGGTCTAATTGAAAAAGTTGCTTAGGCAATTTACACTATTTTTGGTTTGCAAGTTTTTATCATAACTTAAAACTCTAATATGCAGCCCTAAAAACAAATGTGTAAACAAGCATTTAAAACTAAAATAAGCCCTAACTTATCAAATTTGACCTATGAACTAATTGTGCACTAAGTTTCAAACCCTAAATCTAACTTATACTAACTAAATTTTTGGATTGAAAAAGGTTAAAAGGCAGTTTTACTATTTAATGCACTTGACCAAAGTTTTCACCAAAACTCAAATCCAATTATGCAGACTTTAAGAATTTAGTTTCTACACCATTTAAACACTAAAACAAGAGCTAATGACCAACAATAGCAACTAGAACAGATTTAAGCTCAAAATGTTATGAATCTGAGCTTATGACCTCAGATTTCAAGCATCATACACATAAACCTTTTAAAACTTGATTTAGCTAATCAAAAACCTTAAATCCAAATCTTATAACCTACAATTTGATATTTAAATTCAATCTAAAGAACTATAAGACTCTTGACAGCACTAACTCAAGTTAGTGATGTCTTGTGCCAAACACCCCTTTAAATAGCTTAAAATCATCTTTAGCTTATAAAATTGAAAATTAAAGCTTAGATTAGTTATATCAGATAGTGACAAATTTATAAAATACCTTTTGAGCAAATTTCAACAATCAAATAAACTGGAAAAATAAGCAACTATATTATGCTAATTTTTTTTTGATTTTTTAACTATTTTATATTAAAAACTTATAAGATGAAATTTAAACTAACAACTGAGCACATTAAGCATTAAACAAATATAATAAGCAATAATAAGCTACTCTAAATAACAATAAGCTGAGGTATATTTGGGGGTGGTTTTGAGTATTAATAAGCTCAGTTAAGCTTTGAGAGCTTAACTGAGTATTTAAGCTGGCTTATTAGTGATTAGGAAAGCTTATTGAGCTTATTAGATTATAAATGAATTTATTTAAACCATAGTGCAATAAGGTAAAAACACGAATTGAATATTAACTATAAGAAAACTGAACTTTTATTGATTATTTAAACTGAATACAAGCTTTTAAGAAGAAAATTACATCAAATTGAAAACATTAAGCTAAAATAAGCTAAAAATGACTAAATAAGCTAATTCTACCCTATATGCTCAATTCTGTATGTGAGAGTCTCTATTTATAGGGCTGTAGAGAACCTTCTAGCCTCTTAGACGCTCCCCCATCCTCCAATCATAGCCATCCAATCATAACCGCTTTTTGATCAATCAATCTCATCCGTTAGATCTTGTACACGCCTCCTTAGCCAATCAAAAGTTGTGGGATTGCCAACGTGGATAATGAGGATGTCAGACGTGTCAGGGTTGTACTTCTAGAAGCTTTTGATGCGTGATTTACCCTGGCGTGTTTGATTACTCTGTAAAAGTGAAAAAGGGAGGGAATGGGATGTACAATACATTTCGACTGTATATTGGCCTTTTTCTTTGACCAAACGTTTTATAACTTTTGGACTTGGGCTTGGAATTTGGATTTAGGCCAGGATCATGTGTCTTTTAATAACATTGGGCTTTTTAGATAAGGTTAAGGGTTTATGGCTTATTTAGATTAGGATTTGGCTGACCCGACCTATTAAGTGGGCCCGGGTTGGTCCGTAGAAAATGGGTATGCTTTCGGCTTCAGTTTTCTGTGCTCTTTCCATTCCCGTGCTCGGCTTTGTCCGTTTTTGCTTCGTTTTTGTCCTTTTTAATTAATATCCGTACCTGCAAGACACAAATCACAAAACATACAAATACAATGCATTTTTATCTGATTTTGGTCATTTTTTGTCTTTTTAGCTTAATTAATTAGGTCAAAGGTATGTGTAAATTAACATATACCAAGCAGCTTCCTCTTTTTCTCCCTAATTGAACTTTACGATTTTCTAAGTCAGTTTCGTCATAGGCTTGGCAATCTTGGAGAAACCTTTGATAAATGGTCGGTAATATCCGACAAGACCTAAGAATTGACGAATTTTTGTCAGAGTCTTGGGCGATGCCCAATCCTTGATTGACTCAATCTTAGAAGCATCAATGTGAATGCCTTCACTATCAATCACGTGACCGATAAATTATACCTTTGAATGCCAAAAATCACACTTTGAAAACTTGACGTACAACTCCTCCTTCTCAAGCAACTCCAAAATTAACTTAAGGTGTTCTTCATGTTCTTCCTTGCTCTTGGAGTATATTAGGATGTCATCAATGAAAACAATCACAAATTTATCCAAATACTGTTTGCACACGCGATTCATCAGATCCATGAATACTGCTAGTGCGTTAGTCAATCCAAAAGGCATTACTTGGAACCCGTAGTGGCCATAGCGAGTCCTAAACGCCATCTTTGGAACGTCCTCTTCATGAACTCCGAGTTGATGATAACCGGACCTTAAGTTAATCTTCGAGTAAACACTCGATCCTTGCAGTTGATCAAACAAATCATCGATTCTCAAAAGTGGATATTGGTTCTTCATAGTAAGTTTGTTCAGTTTATGGTAGTCGATACACATCCGAAAAGACCCATCTTTCTTTTTGACAAACAAAACCGGAGCTCCCCAGGGTGAGGAACTTGGTCTTATGAATCCTTTGTCAGAAAGTTCTTACAGTTGAGTAGACAATTCTTTCATTTTTGATGGTGCTAATCTATATGGGGCTCGTGCTACACGTGCAGCACCAGGGACTAAGTCGATTTGAAATTCAACTTGTCGCGTCGGTGGTAGTCCGGGTAAGTCTTCTGGAAAATCTCGTACATTCGGCACGTCCTCAAGTCGTTTCTCCTCCGACTTGTCTTCAACTACTAAACTATATACGGCAATGGTCTTTTCCATGCCTAATATAAACACACATAAATCTCTTAAGTAAGTCACATAACTCAATTAGAAAGAAATAATGCACGGAAATAAAACAAAGCCAAAAAAATGTTCGTGAAGTCTAGAGGTTAGAATCGCGTTTTATTGTTAACTTGTATTTAACACATTGATAAAGGTTGTTTGTTTTTCATTTTCTTTGTTTATACTGCATTGACACTAAACTAGATACATTTTGTGTTTGTTCTGTACAGCTTCATCCCCTGTGAAGAGTTTCATCTAGGAACCATTTTGGGCATTGCTTCTGGTGATTGATTGTGTCTGTACTCATAAATATATTCTTGAGGTAAGCCGATTTTTTTTATACATTTGTTGAGAAGGATCTAATATGATGTTTTGTGTATGTGTTATTGGTGTTAAAAATAATGTTTTTTGTTTTCAACATAGGATAACTTAGATTGTTGGAGTCGTGGTATCCTTTTACCGCAAGCCTATTCCCGTGAGTTTCTTTATGGCTTTTCGTTCATCTTATTTGCGTCGAGATGTATTTTATACTAATTTGTTCTTTGATCAGATAGATTGGAATGACGTTGGAGCTCACACAAACTACAGGTAAAATACGAAACTACTAACATAAACTATATGAAAACTTACTATTCAAAATCATGGTCTTTACACATCACATGATAATTTTAGCACAAAATCCATGAGGGAAGAGGAAGGATACGAAATCATCAAGATGACTATCGAAAAGTTGGGTATGAGGCACAAGGAACACATTGCTGCTTATGGTGAAGAAAATGAACGTAGGCTCACTGGTCGCCATGAGACTGCTGACATTAACACTTTCAAATGCGTAATAAATCTTTTTTATACTAATAAGAAAGATGTATCTTCGTTGATCTTATTTACGTCGAGATGTATTTTATACTAATTTGTTCTTTGATCAGGTAGATTGGAATGGCGTTGGAGCTTACTTATACTTAAAGAGTTTACACTCTATTGTTGAGTGTTGAAATTAAGAAAATTATATATGAAAACCATAATATCATTCATTTTGATGTAATGTTTTACTTTCAATTTCACTACATATTATTATATGTTGTTTGATATATTTTAAGAATTTTTTCTTTAGTTGAATTATCGCATCTTACAATCGTTTGCAATTACATTTTAATTTTTTCACGTTGCATGAAACACTTACCACAATATCGGATGTCGTTAATTATCGGCCACTAGAAATTTCCGCCGCAATGTGCGCGTACTCGTCTAGTAATGTATAATGACATTTTTGAGAATTTAATGTTTTCAAAACTTGAAAAATTCAAATATACAACTAAATAAGCATAGTATATAATCAAATTAAACACACGACTTGAAAATTCATACATAAAACTAAACGAAAATATTGTACAACTAAATTAAATACAACCAATTAAAAAAACTTTTTATTAAAAATACAATAATATTTTCACAATGTACAATTTAAACAAGCTACAACATAATCAAAGTACAAACTAATTAAACACACTAATTAATGTTATTTTAAAGGATTAAGATCTTCTAAAGTTCATATGAACTTTACCAGTAAAGTTCTCTCACAAAAATAAAGTAAACCGGGCCTCTCAGTAGACCCGCTATTATGTTTGTAAGAAAACTTTACTGGTAAAGTTCATATGAACTTTAGACGATCTTAATCTTATTTTAAAACACCCTTAAAATAAAAAGTACATATTATTATACACATTGTACAAACTAATAAAACACACAAAGTTTCATACAATTTATATGCTAACAAGTTGATGGTACATATAGTTTTGAAAACCGGACCGGACCAACGTGTTCAACCGGGAAGCGGAGTTGCCACCGGTTCGGCTAGCCAATAAAAGCCGTCTGAAAATGAACCGGAGAGATCCCGTCGGAACTGATAAAAATGGGCCTCACCGAGGCCATTTTCTTTTTATTTCTTCGGTTAATCATCACAGGATACCCGTCGCCGCAATGCGCGGGTACCCTGCTAGTCTTCATAATGCGCTAGAGAGTAGAGTGAAAAAGGCTAACTCATAACCATAATATTTACCCGAAAGGTTAAGAAATT
Source organism: Tanacetum coccineum (assembly GCA_026074375.1). Taxonomy (NCBI): domain Eukaryota; kingdom Viridiplantae; phylum Streptophyta; class Magnoliopsida; order Asterales; family Asteraceae; genus Tanacetum; species Tanacetum coccineum. The sequence continues at coordinate 8,462 of BQNB010165445.1, read as the reverse complement.
ATTGGTAAGAGCACAAGGTACGGTGGCTGATGGCTTGAGCCATCGGCGAAAACGCCAGCCCACGGCGCGAGAACCACATCGTGGGTGGCGTTTTCACCTCTCGCGCCGCCACCACCAGCCGAGATGGTGGGCGAAAACCCGACGTGAAAACGCGAGACTCTGTACCGCGTCTCGCGTTTTCGCGTTTATTATTTTTAAATTTTTTTAAAAAAAAGTAGCCGTTGAGGGAGCGGGTGAATTCGAAAAATAGCCGTTTTAGGGGTGTTTTTTGCAACTTTTGAGCCATTATTTCACTATAAATACATATACAAACTCCCATTTTTATACATCCCTTTCATATTCTTATAAATCCCTTTAAATTTTCATACAACAATATGAATTCCAATGATTTGTCCGATATTTACGTGTATTACACTCAACTTGATATGGAGCAATATACACAATATTTAGAATATTTTGAGCAATATGAAGCTATGGAAGAAGATGAAGCTGAAAGTTCGGTAAAGCATACAAGGCGATATATTGCACGCGATCGCGAATTGGCAAAAGATAAGTTACGACGTGATTATTTTGGGGATGAAAATACAGCACCCGTTTATCCGGAAGAATACTTTCGCCGAAGGTATCGTATGAGTTCTACACTTTTAAAAAAAAGTGTACATGATATTTCCAATTATAATGTTGACTCTCTACCCGATTACTTCTAATTTTTTAAACAACGTCCCGATGCTACCGGTCGTTTAGGATTTAGTACTCTTTTGAAATGCACATCCGCCATACACCAATTGGCATATGGTTCATCACTCGATTTATTTGATGAGTATTTGCAATGTGCCGAACGATGTTCACGTGAATGTTTATGGAATTTCACTAAATGCATATATATATATTGTATGTTGAAAAATATTTAAGAAAACCTACTTTAGAAGACATCCAACATATATATGACTTGCATGAAAGGAAACACGGGCTTCCAGGAATGCTCAGGAGCATTGATTGTATGCATTGGGAATGGGTAAAGTGTCCTAAGTCTTTACATGGTCAATTCAAAAGAAAGGATAAAAAATACCCGACTATAATGCTTGAGGCCGTTGCGGATCAACAATTATGGTTTTGGCATGCATATTTTAGGGTACCGGGGCCAACAACGACCTTAATGTTTTATATGGTTCACCGTTATTTGATGACCTTCTAGCGGATAAAGCTCCCGAAGCTCCGTTTCAAGTAAACGGAAAAACATACGAAAAAGGTTATTATTTAGCGGATGAAATTTATCCACAATGGGCTACGTTTTTCAAAGCGTTTACTATCGCAAGGGATCTAAAAACACAAAAGTTTAAAAGAGTTCAAGAAAGTGCAAGAAAAGATATTGAAAGAGCTTTTGGAGTCCTACAAGGTCGGTGGGGAATCATACAACAACCCGCACGAGCATATCACATGAACACAGATAAAAGAATCATGTATTGTTGCATGATATTACATAACATGATATTGGAAGATCAAAAGTTCGATATTAGTGAATATTGGTCGATGTACGCTTCTCCAGAGAGCAATATTCAACGTACTTGGGTCGAACGATGCGAAAGACAACGAATGAAAAACAAAGAACTTCGGAATAGGAGAGTGCACGAGGACATTCGACAAGATATTATGGATCATTTGTGGAACCTTAATTATGTAATTTAAATTAATGTATTTTGTTTTTAAGTTTTATGTATTTTTTTAAGTTTATGTAATGTGTTTTTTTAATTAATGAAATTTAAAATTTATATTTATATACTTTTTTATAAAAATGAAAAAAAAGTGGGGTCTTCCCATAACACCAAAAAATCTAGTGTTAACCAAGAAGCCTCTTTTTGGTGTTATGAGAGTTTTTGGTGTTATGAAGAAAAGTAGGCACTTTTTGCTCACGGCTTGAGTCATGGCTCAAACCACACCTAGTGCTCTTAGGGTTGTGGTTAGCAAAACCCATTAAAAATAGGAGATGATTTGCACACTTCAAAAAATGATTGGCACACTCAAAATGTGTGTTGTTTTGACATTTATACCCCTACATCATTTAGTGAGTGTGCAAATATTAAAGGTATAATAGTCATGACACACACATTTTGAGTGTGCCAATCACTTTTTGAAGTGTGCAAATCATCTGTATTAAAACTATTTAGCAATAGAATATTATTAAAATCAAGATATTTAAAAGAGAAAGTTGATTCTTACGAGACTTAGCAAAATTGAACCAACTGTAGATAAGAGCTTACGATTGCTATCAACTATATCTGCCACACCTGAAAATAATTTGAACTTCGAATAATGGAAAGGCAGTACACGTAAAGTTCATATATTAACTTTTGTGACAATACAAACCATTATTTTTTTTTTAAATTCTTAACTTCAAGCAGAATACAAGCACGTAAATCACCTTTAACAAAATCCCGGAAAACCTGTTAAAATAAAGAACAAGAAGAAAATTTCAAAATAGTATGAAGTAATATTTATGACTAATCTCTATGCAAAATTTTGTCAATAAGTTTTTTATTTTCTGTTACATTGTTCAATAAATATGAATATATGATTTCATTATGATTTATCAATAGTCACTGTAATATTATGAATGAGACTTACTAAAAGCATGAGTGTTACCTTTCCCATTATCAGAGGTATCAAAACAGTGACAATTAGGCTTTTGAACATTTTATCAGCTGGAACGGATGCTCCAACTTTACCAGCTAATTTTGATATAGAAAAAGGAACCTACAGATACACATTTGGTGATTGTGATGCACAAAATGTAGATACTGAATATATAACTCCTGAGATAAATGCTTGAACGTGTAAAACTGAGTGTTTGCAAATCACGTTTTGTTGTACCGGGAACAATTTTGGCCAGGTGTCAATATCAAAATCAGTGATGCTAGCTCAATTTTCTTTTGATTTTATAAAGTTATTTGGGAAGGAATGGTAATTGTATTTAAACTTACAATCAGAACTCCTAACAGACTAGATAGTATAGTCATTGCAAGAGCCAAGGCCGAATTTCCCCCAGCAAGCTGCATATAAAAATTTGCTCTCTAATCATAAATCAACTTTATATTTTTAAACCTTAAAATTAGGAAAAAGATCCTCTCATGTTCAAAATGAACATGATATGTAATGTTGAGTATGTTGTGAGGGAGATAAAAAAAATGAGTTATCATTGTAAGACTTTTATTTTATTTAATTTTAACATGACCCCTCATGTTCAAAATAAACATGAGATGATCCTAATCCCTGATAAACTTATTATAATTTTTTGGAAAAATTACACGTTTCGTCCCTGTGGTTTATACCAAACATCACGTTTCGTCTCTATTTCATTTTAAATACACTGGTACTCCCTAAAAATGAAACTAGTAACACTGGTCGTCCCTATTTTGGATGGTCGTTAAGTTTTCTCGTTAAGTCTAATAATTAGAGGGGTATTTGCGTCTTTTTGCTCCTGTCACCACCATAGGGACGAAACGTGTAATTTTTTCTTTAAAATTTAGATTCAGATTCAGAGTCTCTTAATAAACAAACAGCACCTTATTTAGAGACGGAGGGAATGCATTTCTCTTTGTTATAGTGCATATTGCATATTGCATATTGCTAGCTAGATGGCAACCACAATTGCTAGCTCTCAACCACAATTTACTCATAATAAGCTAGCTAGCATACCTTGTTAAAGAAATAAGAGATAGGGTGATAAACATTTTATCTTTTTGAGCCCCCAAGATATGTGGGTGAATCCAACTCAATGTTTTGAACGGTTGAGTCATCGGGTCAACCCGGTCTTGCACAACAAAAATAAATATATTTGCAATGATACAAAAGAAAATATATATAAATCATGAATATTTTATATATTAAGCCGAGCTTGAGGAACGGTCGTGCCGTTCTCTCGTGCCAAAGAACGGCGCGAGATTTATGAAATGCGCACGACTCCGTGCCTCGCGCCGTTGAGTCTGGCGCCGTTCATAACAGCCCACGCCGTTCTATTTTTTTTAATATAACCGTTTATATTCGTTGAGGGGAGCGGATTTTTGAATTTTAAACCCCAAAAAATGCCATTTTTACCCCTTAAAAATCCTATAAATACCTCCTTATTATTTCATATTTTACACACACTTTCAATATATTTTATAACACACACTTTTCTACTTCTCTTATTTTTCTCTCCAAAAAATGAATCCCAACCAAAATAATTGGATCTCGGGTATGCTAAACGACCCAAACAACCAAATTCCGGGGTCTTCTACGAATCCGACCAACAATCCGGGCTCCTCCTCTCAACCTCCATATAACCAAATGCCTTTTATCCCAATTTCCAAACCCCATTTGTTAATCCCGACGAATTGTCGTTATATTGGGTATTTTTTTAAATTAAGTAAATTTAAAAAAAAATGGCCAACGGCATCAGAAATGTGATGCCAACGGATACCCCAGCAAATGTGGTGCCGTTCAGTTTCTGGTGTCGTTCTCCATTTTGCTGACGTGGCACAATTTTTTGAGAATTTTTAAGAACGGCACGACCGTTCCCAGCACTCTAAAAATCATTTACTAACAAATATAATATGTAAACATAAAATTACGTCGCAAGTATATATAATTAAATTGGTTTATTTGTAAAAAACACAAAAAAATCAAAACCCGGCAGGGTCTCGAGAACCGGGTTGACCAGGGTCACTTCAAACCCGGCGGGTCTAACCGGGTTTTGAAAATATGAAATCCGGTTTAATTTGACCATTTTTTCAATCGAAACCGGTTCAAACGATCGAACCGGGTTTCAAAACATTGATCCAACCTATACTAGTGGGTTTTGTAGAATCCCACCCATAAAGAAACGATTTTAATTTTAGTAATTTTATGAACCACTTATTCCTATAGTCATTTGTCCTATTCTTCATAATTTATTTCAATAAAATGTATTTTAAATTAGTTTTAGTTATAAAATAAAATATTTTAAAATAATCATTAATTTTTTCTCTCCTCATTTCCACCTAAAACCTATACCGAATCTAAATCCAAATCCGAATTCAAATCTAAATTCAAATTCAAATCTAATTCCAACGCCACCTACATATCAAGCGAACCCTAAAATTAAAATCGTTACTTTATGGGTGGGACCCTACAAAACCAACCAGTATGGGTTGGATTCACTAACATCTCTTGTGGGCTCAAAAACATGAAATGTTTATCACCTTATCTCTTATTTTCTTAACAAGGTATGCTAGCTAGCTTGTGATGAGTAATTGTGGTTGACAGCTAGCAATTGTGGTTGTTAGCGAGCTAACAATATGCAATATGCACCTGTTATAAATTAGAAATAATCTACTTGTATTGTACTTCTATAAGTATAGGGACTAAAATTGTTAAGTTAACAAAGCCCTCCTCCTATGGGACTATAAATAGGAGGAGATAGTTTATTTTTCATAGTTGGTCAAGATTGTATATAAAAATTTTATTCAATTAAAAGACAAGTTACTTAATTTCTCTCTCAAGACACACACACACACACACACTAATTACACCTTCATTTACACACACTATATCCATCAATCAAGATTTTTTATGCTTAATAGCACCTATAACAAAGAGAAAGGTAATGAATTTTCAGCTAAGTTGCAAAGTGGATTTAATGACACTATATACTCCAAAAATCAAAATTATTACCCATAAGGCAGATAGCGTTCGTGTATGTAATAAAAGAAAAAACATTGCCAATTACTAAAGATAGAAAATTCCTATGTGTATTTTGTTGACTTCCAGATGACAAAACCCAGCCTAATATTTGTTATAATAAATTTGTTTCTCCAAGTTTCCAACCCACCGACTCACCCATCTTGCACTATCTATTTATGTTACAGTAAAGTCTGTGGATTGGAGGGGGATAGGTCCCTAAAATATAACACATTTTTTTAAACGATTGTACCTGACCGGTAATTTTCTATCCTTCCAATCTAAACACTTAAAAGTAAAAACGACTGAACATTTACGCCTACTTCAGCAGTTCAGTGTAACTTACGCAATAATGAAAGGGAAATCTTGATAATAATAATAATAATAGAAAAGGGAATGAGTAGTTTACTCTCAATATGATTTTTTCGTTGAGAAGTCCCATTCTCTAGAATCGCCCTCAAGAATGGGCAAGAAGATGGTGTATAGAGCATTTCACGATGTCCAGTGTCTTCACCAAAATGTGAACCATTGTGACTTATATTTTGCAGTTTCCTGAAAGTCATATATGTTTAAACATGTTATTAAACATAAGACGTGTATGTTTGTTCATAAACCTGAAATATAGAGTATCCAAAAAGAGATTTGGGTTAGTAGTGGTACCTTGTTGAAGCTTCAGCAGCACTGATCAGAACAAATTCAGGAGATTACTCCACCTGACATTTTCAATAATCCACGTACGGGTAACATATTTATCAATTACCGCTCCGCTTTTGCCACCAAGCTAACCACCATTGTTACTGAGGACCCCTTCTGTTTGCATTTTCAGTCCCTCGTATAGCTGCAAATAAATGCAGTCTAGGTACTAGGCTAAACTGACCTCGAACGAATGGTACACCCTGAAATCTGGAAAGAGCCAGCTAAATATAGCTGCTGTAATTATAAACAAAAAAACTACAATAGACATTTACTTTTAAGGGATGAAACAAATTTAATGCTGTAAATAATGCATTTACATTGGGCATACAAATGAATGGCAACATGGTACCTTGCCTTTAAGTCCTTCTTCGGCCTTCTCAAGCTGCAAGCATCTGCAAAAAAAGATCAATAAAACAGTTCTTAAACGAAACTATTAGGGGATTTAACGAAGCTTCAACATGAGGTACACATTTCCTACTATTGATACTTGATGAACTCGAAAGCATTCTTCTTACAGCCCCACTTCCATATCTTTGCATCCAGGTAATCTCCATTTCCAACATTATACAGGTTTAGGATAATAATTCCTTATATCATGCGTCTTCCATTGATTATTCTTGCAGACAGTCACAACCTAATGGTGCAATGGCTCCATCACCTGTAAATAAACCATTAATGGGTGTTGTACCAAAGCAGCTTTCCACCTTTGGGTGCTCATGGAGTAAGTGGAAATGATATGAACCAAATTGTTATAGATAAAATATGAACCAAATTGACCCATCCATAACCAAATGGGTTAAATTTTACATCTCTATGTAGAATGTATGATTGTTTATTGACACCTTCATTTTTCTAAACAATCTATAGATCAATTGATCAAAAGCTAAAAAATTCCCACACCAGTGAAAGTTGCAACAACTTACCACTACTTAACATCGAGAATAGGGTCCTTTGGCTATTTAGACCATTTCCTTTCCTCTACAAACAGAAAAGTCATATTTTTAAGGCTTAATAGCTTGGTTTCATCAATTCGCATTCGAGAATCAAACTGAGGATTTTTATCTGGGTCACTTCTAATTAATGTTTCAGAATCTGGAATGCATCTTTTTTCGGCTTGTTAATGTTAACCTATATGATAAAATAAGAAGGAAAAAAAAGGCTTAGAACATAATTTTGGACATTGACAAACACCATTATAAACACCATTTAACTTTGGTATATTCACATGGGACTTGAATCCTGTCTAAAACCCGACTTTGCAAAATCTATAAATGAAACAGTATCGATAACCTAATCATATCACAAGATTGATAAATGAAAAATCGATTAGGGTTTTTTGTGGTTTTCAATCGGATAACAAAATTACACGTTGAATTAATTGTAGCTAAAAACACAACATATTCTGCAAAAAAAAACCTTGATTCCATATTATCAAACTAAAAATGTAATTAAAAAAATGTAATCAGAAAATAATAAGAAAAGATAATTGTATTTACCTTGTATGATCATCCTTTTACATAATGCCTCTAATCATCAAGAACCGAATTATAGAATCAAGGTTTCATGAGGTACGTGTTTATGGTTGTTTAAATTCCAGGCTGTTAATATTTGAAACTGTGTATGTATTTTTCCAGTTTATTAAATTCCACTTTCATTGCTGTCAAACACGTTTTGGAGAGTGGGGATAACTTTGGAGTGTGGAGATACCGTAAATAGATTAAAAGGTTTCCATGTCTAGTGTTTCAGCAATAATTTTTTAAGTTTTAAGTTTTCAAGGTTTGTGGCAAAATGTTTTATATGTAGTATATATAGATATTGACTAGTTTACTAATGGTACTACAAGTGTGTCCCTAGTAAATCTTGTAGATGTAAATGGTGCGCCAGTTACTAACATGGTTGCAAATCATGATAAATTTAGATACACTGAAACCAAGTGGAGTTTCTTTGAGAGAAATCACATAAACTACAAGTTGCTATTTCATTAGATTATTTTTTTTGGAACGGCAATTTATAAGAAAAAGAAACAAACTAGCAAGGTGCTAGAATTACAACATAATAATGTTCGGATTTTT
>BQNB010165444.1:0-14220 GCA_026074375.1 Tanacetum coccineum | reverse complement strand
CTCAGCATTAAAGTTCCACGCATTAAAGAACCAAAGTACGTCACACTTCTCAAGGAAGTGCGCCGCACTTTTGCCCTCGCCCAGCCTATAAATAGAGAAGAAATTCTCTCATATTTTACACAACACATTCCAACACAATTCACACAAACTTCCGGCAAAGAACGAAGATCATTATCGTAGTATTTAGTTAAATAAGATTTTTATGCGAATTCATAGTTGTAAAAGTGATATTCAATCCATTTCTCCATTCGATGATGTTCGTATGATTCTTGTTTCTCTATTAAACTTTGTTATTATGAACACCATAGCCATGAGAGGCTAAACGTCTTATGACTACTCGGTGATGTTAATATAATAATTAAGCCTTTGGTATCATCTCGATCTTAAGTTTATTTTACAATCCTATCATATCTAATATTGTTAAACTTGTTCATCAACTTTGATTGTATACTCATAATGGTATAAGTCGAAAGCCTCGTTGTGAACTATATGATTTTAAAGATTTGTCTATGATCTTTATCATTCGATCAAAGAAATTCACTTATGTTATTTGATAAACAAAATGGATTTGATATAATAGTAATTTAATTATTTGAGTGACACATTTGATTAAGTTAAACCAAGATAAGTCTTAAGTTGAAACCAGTTAATTTGTGAAAACATTTTCTGACGAGAAATCCTTTTTATAAGTTAAAATCCTAAAATCAAAGATCGAGATTACTAACGTCTAACATTGCTTATGAATTATATGAAACTATCTTAGTAATCATATTTCTTTATTATTGAATTTATCTTAAAAGTTATTAATAATTGTTTTAAAATTCCTGATTACTCGAACACTAATCAAATCCCTGTGGATGACCTGGTCTTACCTGAAATATTATACTACATACGCGGGTATACTTTACCCGTGTGTTTCTAATTAATAATCGGTAAAACCTGTCCTATAAATTTAAAGCTTTCGAAACACATCAAAAGTTTTTGGCGCCGCTGCCAGGGATTTTAAAGCTGTTCCGTAATCAATTTAAAAAAAATAATTTTTAACCACTTTCTTTCTCAAAATCGTCGTACAGTTTTCTGGCAAACTGAACCATATAACTCTCTTGGATGCATATACGTGCTTCCAACTCTGAACTTGTTGAACCACTTCTTGAACCTGAACGAACCCTGAATCGAAGACTTTGTCGACGAAACAGGAGAGTTCCATTCGAACAAAGAAACGAACCACCTGCACAATCAAGAGTTGTTTACGTTCCAATTCTTGACATCAACTATTTCTGTCACTTTCTTGATATCCTTGAAAATTACAATCCAATGGATGATGAACCAATGTGGGCTGCCGACCGTGTTGTCGCTCCGACTCTCGGTTCCGCAATCACCATTCCTGAAACCGCAAACGAATTCGCCATTAAGGGTAACTACTTGACCCTTGTCAAAGGAAACCAATTTGAAGGTATAATTAAAACCGATCCGCACAAACACATTCACGAATTCCTCAGAATATGTGATATGTTTAAATACAGAGACACCGAAAATGAAGTCGTTCGCCTGATGATGTTTTCCCTATCACTCACGGGTGAAGCAAAAACATGGCTGAATGAACTCAACGAAGGAACTATCGAAACGTGGGATGAACTTCATACCGCCTTTATTAGTCGATTCTTTCCCCCAGCTCTTTTCGATCGACTCCTCGAAAAAATCCGAGCCTTTTCTCAACATGAAAATGAAACTCTAACCGATGCTTGGCTCTGTATGAAGGAAATGCTCAGAAACTACCATGGTCATAATCTATCTAAAGGCAATATCATAAAAATCTTTTATCACGGTCTTAATGAAGTAACTCAAGAAGCTTTAAATGCCTCAGTTGGTGGTATTTTCCTCTACAAAACACCAAACCAAGCTTATCAACTTCTCAAAGATAAAGTCTTACTTAAGCTTGATTGGGCTAAAAACCAAAAAACTAAACCATCATTTTCCAAAAAAATGTTGCTCGCCGATAAGGCAGTAGTAATTCATGACTACTGACAAAATTTTGGCCCGTATAGATGCCATGATCATGAAATGGTTGCTCGGTACAAAGTATTCAATCTCGTTCAAAACAACCAACTCCAGATCATAAACGATGATGACAAACCTACGTCTCATGAAGGAGATGCCAGAATTTATGCAAACTTCCGTCGCGCTTATTTTTACAAGATTACCGCGACATGGACACGAATCGCAAATAATTAGCGTTCAGCGAAAGAACGATTACAATGATGACAACTATCGATTAACCTCCAATGACAACCCTATGCGTTCAAACGACTATTAAGTGATTTTATGAAAGCTCAAATCGACAAACGCTTTTTTATAGAAATTTAGGGACTTAAAATCAACTCGAAGCATTTAACAAAAATCTCAAGCCTCGATACAACACTCTCGAAGCTAAATTCGGCAGATTGGCTGACAAGCATTGCTTCGACTTGGATCTTTCCTAGTAACACTCAACCAAAACCCAACAGTAAGCTCATCTAAACTATATTAACCACCGCAAGCTTGAAATGAGCATGTAAATTCCGTATTTACACGAAGTCGTAAATCCTATGATCCACATATCAACCCAAATGATCAACAAAATGATTCCGAAACTCCTATCAACTTTGATAGTGAGGATGAAGATGAGGAATCTACACCTAAACCTAAATCTAAAACTCCAAAACCTGTCAAAGAAACCCCGATACCTAAACCATATAAATAAAAAATTTCATATCCTCAACGCCTTAGAAAAGAAAAAATGGAAGCCTAGTATGGAAAATTCCTCGACATGATTCTAGCCGTTCGAATCAACGTACCTCTTATCGATGTTTTAGCAGGAATGCCAAACTATGGCAAATTTCTCAAAGAACTCGTAAGCAACAAGAATAAATTAGAACCAATCTTATCCGCTTTCCTAAGCGATGATATTTCCGCTATGATTCAAAACAAAGTTCCACCTAAACTTGGAGACCCTGGAATTTTCCTTATTCCTTGCACTTTCAGCAAAGCTTTCTCATGCAATGCTTTAGCCGACCTTGGTGCTAGAATTAATCTCATGCCATACTCTCTATATGCTAAACTATCTCTCGAAACTCTCAAACCCTCTAAAATGAGCATAAGATTAGCCGACCGATCATTCCAACACCTTATTGGAATAGCTGAAAATATGCTCGTTGAAGTTAGAAAATTCACCTTTTTTGTGGATTTCGTCATTCTGGAAATGGAAGAAGACATTAAAGTTCCTTTAATCTTAGGGAGACCTTTCCTCCATACTGCCAATGGAGCTTATTCATTGTAAAACAGCAACAACTCAATCTTGGAGTTGGGACCTTTTCAATCGATTCCGCAATGAAATACTCTTATTCAAACGATGATACATGTTTTAGCATCGATGTTATCGATGAAATCTTAGAAGAAGATTTTGATGCTCTTCTCGATGAAGGGAGTGAAATCCTTCAGTCCATCGAGGGAACTATTCTCGAAGAAAAACTCTTTGCTGAATTTGATGAATTCATGGCTATGACCGCTGATGAAAACACTAAATCTGAATCCAATGAAGAAGAACCAAAGTTTGAAAAAATCACCTTTAACACCGATTATAAAATCAAAACGTCTCTCAAAGAACCTCCTTTGGATCTTATACTCAAACCTCTTCCTGATAACTTAGAATATGTGTTCTTGGAAGAACCTTCTTTTCTTCCAGTGATCATATCATCTCAGCTTTCTGAACAAAACATAAGCAAATTAGTATCTGTTCTTGAAAGACACAAGCAAGCCTTTGCTTGGAAAACAATAGACATTTCGGGAATCTACCCATCGTTCTGTAAACATAGAATACAACTTTTAGATGACAAAAGCCAATTATTTAAAAACAAAGAAGATAAATCCAAATATGCAAGAAGTTGTTAAAAAAGAAATCGTTAAACTTCTCGACACTGGTATCATATATCCAATCGCCGATAGCCCTTGGGCAAGTCCCATCCACTGTGTACCAAAGAAAGGAGGTATTACAATAGTCACAAACGAAAAAGATAAACTTGTCCTAACAAGAACCGTTACGGGTTGGCGAGTATGCATCGATTATCATAAACTCAATGAAGTAACCATAAAAGATCACTTTCCTTTGCCATTTATGGATCAAATGTTAGAAAGGCTTGTAGGAAATAAATATTTTTGTTTCCTCGACGGTTTTTATGGATATTTTCAAATACCAATAGATCCTATAGACCAAGAAAAAACAACATTCACATGTCCTTTTGGAACATACGCATACAGGCAAATGCCTTTCGGTTAATGTAATGCTCCAGCTACTTTTCAAAGGTGCGCGTTAGCTATATTTCATGACATGATCGAAGAATCTGTAGAAGTATTCATGGATGATTTTTCAATCTTTAGAAACTCCTTCGATAATTGTCTACATAACCTCGATAAAATGCTTCAACATTGCAAAGATGTAAATCTTGTTCTTAACTGGGAAAAATGTCACTTTATGGTTAAATAAGGCATTGTGCTTGGACACAAAGTGTCTACGGCAGGCCTTGAAGTTGACAAAGCCAAAATTTACGTAATCTCTAAGCTTCCACCCCCTACTAATGTCAAAGGCATTAGAAGTTTTCTAGGACGTGCCGGTTTCTACCGACGTTTCATCAAAGACTTCTCAAAAATTACCCGTCCTCTAACTAAGTTGCTTGAAAAAGATACTCCATTCGAATTCAATGATGAATGTCACAAAGCGTTCAATTCATTAAAAGAAAAACGCACATGTACTCCTGATGACATCAAATAACGTCACATTTATACCACCATTTATCCCAAATAAACTAACCACTTTTGTATAATTATTGCAAGAATGTATAGTTAATTGTTTAAAAGTGTTATTTGCAGTAATTGAGGAGTGATTTGTGAAGACATGCTAAAAGGCGCATATTTTAGAGCTAAAATAAAGACCTTTGAAGATTACTCATTTCTGGTCCAATACATGTATCCGGAAAAGAGTGACGGGTCTCGCGCTCAAGTCTTCACAAGAAACAACGAGTATTTACTCTTTCCCAATTCGGATATCCATGTACTGCCTTACGCCGTATCCATGAAGATAACTATTGGTGGATTACGAGATATTATTATTTTGGGAATTGTATATTATGTGAGCATAAACTTTGCGCGCATCCAAGGGATTACACCCTAATACGCCATATTGGCTAGCCCAATCGGCGTACTCCAGCCTTTTTCTGAGACTATATATAGAAGACTCAAATGAGTTTTCAGTGTGCAAATTATAATCTTCATACATACTCATTAAAGACTTTTCTAAAGAGACGAAGGGAGAAACCAAAGGTCAGCATCGATCACGATTCATTAAAGAAATGTGTAATTCCTTTCTCTTGGTAATCAATTTATTTTTTTGGTATCGTTTGGTAAAACGTTTAGTTTACCTTGGTTAATTGATCACGCTTGTATAATTACAATGGTTATGGGCTAATACCCTTGGGTATTAGCCATCTTAATGAATATTTAATGTTTGGTTTGTTTTAAAATTGATTTTCTTAATTTATCGTTGAGAGTTTAATTATGTTTATCACATGATACTTGTCTACGTCTTTGAATATGCGACCTATCCTTCAACTGGGTCTAGTTACGCCTAACAAGTGAGCTAGATACCGGGATAGCTCTCCATATCGTATTTTATATTACTAGACCAATAGGATCACAAATAACGTTCTGTCTTTGTCTTTAAATTAAGAGCTTAGTTGGACCGGCAGATGACCCGTAATGTTTCAACAAGTATGTTCTTGATTAATTGATAAAGATTTGAATAGTGGACTACCACTATATAAAATACCGTCAAACAGTAAGTGGGTAAAGTCCCGATGGGCTAGAGTTTATCAAGATCACCATTGCTATAATCCCTAAATAGATTATAATTAAACTAAAAGATGCTTTATGCGCATGCGTTAATTCTGACAGGATTCAGCGTGTCTAGGTCTTAGGATGATGTCCCGCCTGGTTCTTAAGAATGATATGCCGCTTCGAGATAAGAAATCATTGCGCTAAATAAACAAACCAACATTTAATCGGATTTAATATGGCTAATACAGTTTTCTATTATTTGGCTTGTACCTCTCTTTTATCTTCTGATTGTTTTCTTGCATGTTTATTGTGTTTAGAATTGATTATTGTCACCATAAAACCTGTGCCAGTCTCTCAGGCTGAAAACCCCCCATATCCGTTAGAAGCGTATATAGCACAGGTTTAACAAGTAATTAGGATTAACTTAATTAGAGTAATTAAAATACTGATAGATTATAAGGTTAACGATCTCGCTCTTAGTGTTCGACACCCTACTTACCACGAAACTCCACCCGACCGTGGACACTGCCCGTTTAAGTATTGTTTTAGGATAAGTCGGCTAAATATAAATTTAAAACTTGGTAATCAATAAAGTGACCCTACACGATAGCATATCAAGTTTTTGGCGTCGTTGCCGAGGAGTGAAAAAGTTTAACCTTTAATTTTATTAGTATTTCTAACCATTAGCTTAGATTAATTTAATTTTGTTTGTAATTAATTTAATTGTGTGTTTAAATTCCCGCATTATTTAATTTCTAAGTATTCCAAGGATTAGATACGGCGTATTGGGGATTTCTTGGAGTAGGGACCACGCTTGATATCTTCCAGAATATTATATTCATTCCAGATTTCCAATACGGCGTATTGGTCTTCAGAATAGTAATCTTCAAAATATCTTCATTTAAGCTCCAAAATGCGCGCCTTTTGCTAACTTTCACCAATTACTCCATAATTATTGCAATTCTCAAATATAAATAATTAAGTAACAATTCTTTGCAATAACTATATAAAATGGGTTAATAACATGGGATAAATAAAGCTATAAAATAGACGTTATTTGATGTCATCAGGCAGTCTCAGGACAAAGAATAGACGAGAAATTTAAACCTATCTATTATGCTAGCAAGACCCTGAATGATGCCCAAGCACATTATACCACCACTGAAAAAGAACTTCTTGCTGTTTTTTTCTCTTTTGATAAATTTCGCCCCTATCTTATTTTATCAAAAACTGTAGTCTACACTGATCGTTCTGCTTTGAAGTATTTGTTCAGTAAACAGGATGCCAAACCAAGGCTTATCATATGGGTTCTGCTTCTACAAGGATTCAACATCAAAATTAAAGATAAAAAAGGGGCAGAAAACTTGGCTGCTGATCACCTGTCGAGACTCGAGAATCTAAATATGGGAGAATTAGCCGAAGAAGAAATCGCTGATAAATTTCCCGATGAGCATTTGATGATATTAAAGGCCAAACTTAATGACGAAGAGCCATGGTATGCGGATTATGTAAACTACATTGTCAGAAAAGTGGTACCTCCAAAATGGACCCCGAAAAGGATAAAATGGTTCTTCTCTCAAGTAAGGAACTATTTTTGGGATGAACCATATGCATTTAGATTGTGTCCATACAATGTAATGAGAAGATGCGTGGCTAGAGACGAAATCCTTGAAATCTTGGCACACTGCCATTGTGGTCTAACTAGGGGACATCATACTGCCTCAATTACAAGAAGAAATGTTTACAAAGCAGGATTCTATTGGCCCAGTATCTTTAAAGATGCTAAAGATTATGTAATGAAGTGCGATGCATGTCAGAAATTGGGAAACATATCATCACGAAGCGAGATGCCTTAAAATACTATTTAGGTGTGTGAAGTATTTGACGTTTGGGGACTAGATTTTATAAGACCCTTTCCTGACTCGAGGGGTAACAAATACATTTTAGTAGCGGTGGATTATGTGTCTAAATGGGTTGAAGCTCAAGCACTCCCTACAAATGATGCTCGTGTAGTGGATAAATTTCTGAAAGGGTTGTTTGCCATATTATGGGTTCTTAAAACCATAATCAGTGATAGGGGAACACATTTTTGTAACTCTTAGCTAGAAAAAGCATTGCTAAAATATGGGGTTACTCATAAAATATCAACAGCATATCACCCTCAGACCAATGGACAAACCGAAGTCACCAACAGAGCCATTAAGCTTATCCTATAAAGGTCGGTCGAATATAACCTAAAGGATTGGTCTGAAAAGCTCAACGATGCATTGTGGGCATTTAGAACCGCTTACAAACTCCAACAGGATGTACCCCCTTTATAATGGTTTACGGTAAAGCTTGTCATCTGCCGGTAGAGATTGAACATAAAGCATATTGGGCATTAAAACAGTTTAATATGGATCTTACGGTTGCTGCGAAAAATCATTTCATGGAGTTGAACGAGTTAATGAAATTACAAGATGGAGCATACGAAAATACTCGAATCTACAAGGAAAGAACCAAGAAATGGCATGACTCTAGACTCTATGGAGATAAAGACTTTAAAAATGGGGACAAAGTCTTGTTATTTAACTCTCGCTTGAAGTTACATCCAGGGAAACTCAAATCAAAATGGTCCGGACCTTTCATTGTATAAACCGTGTACCCATATGGAGCCGTAGAAATTATCAATAAAAATGGTTCAAGCTTTAAGGTCAACGACCAAAGGTTAAAAAAATACTACGATAGAAGTTTCAATACGAAGGATAACGAGATCATTGAGCTCGACGAAGGCATACGATGAAAGAAGAGAAGGGAAGGAAAAAGTCTAACTTAAAGACTAGCTGAAAGAAAAGTGCTTACCGGGAGACAACCTGGTTGTTTTTAATTGTTTGAAAAAATTGTAATTTTAATTATTTGATTGAGTCTGTCTTCCAAAACACTCAATACTGCGTATCGAACCTCTATGGATACTCCGTATCAAACCTGTTTGGACGTTATCAGTCCTTAATTTCTTCAAAACTTTAAAACATTTGTTTTTACAGGATGCAATACGGCGTATCCTTGGGTTTGGGATACGGCGTATCGACCTCATGTACAGTGTGTTTAATTGTTTTCCTGCATTGTAACTATTGTATAACCGAGATAGGAATTGCACTTTGTCTTCTAAACTTTTATGCAGGACCTTGCTGTAAGGAAATCGATGATATGGTATACTCTGATAAAGACGTGTGTTGAACTCGTACGAGCATTCTGACGCCTCATCAACACACTTTTGCTCAAGAACTCAAATTGGAGAATCATCCCAAGCAACATATCAGGAAAGTTCCTCGTTCTATTTCCCATTTTCTTTAATTGTTTTATCTATACAACGAGGACGTTGTATAATCTGAGTGGGGGGATGGAGAATTAGAACGCCTATTTGTCCTTGTTTTACAAATAATATGCTATATGCTTAAAATATGCCAAATTTAAAATTTTTCTAGCATAACTTTTGTAAAAATTACTAGTTACATGACCTCGCACACTATAACCCTTAATACCAAATTGTGAGAATTAAGCATATTCCGTTTCCAAACATTTACTAAAAATTCCACAAAAATTATGAGTGTGTCGGTGATGTAGTGGACTTTAGAACTTGGCTTGGTATATCACTCGAGACCACAACGATGAGTACTATGGACTTAGATGGAGAAACATGTTTAACTGGTAAATTTCTAGGAATAGACCAAATAGTCTAAATGTTGTAAAATTAGCTAACTACACTGGTTAGTTAAACCCCGTATAACCCTTTGCTTACTCTCACTATAAGAGTAAGATATCCTAGAGAAAACCTATTGAGCCATTCCTGTCTTTTTCACACCAAATGTCTATTTCGTTACACCTTTACACCTTAGCCTACCCTGTAGATTAAGCCTACTTAATCAAAGTTGCTAGTTGCTTTTGTGTAAAGTTTTGTATTTTCGGTGTCAAAGTAAAATTTTCTATCTCTGGTTAGGTTGGGAAATTGCACAATGCATTGGGAAAATATGTAGCTCGTGTATTTTGCTACTTTTGCGACTATGTACTATGTCCGAAGATGAAGTGTTAAAGGAAAATTTATCTGGAAGAATTATGATTGTGAAGACGGTGACATTGCACCGAGATTATGTGTTAAAAAAATTTGAAAAATAGAAAATGCATCAAAAAAGAGAAGGATGATTGATAGTTGGTATGTGCTTAAATACACATACCTTTTACCTAATAAAACGACCATAAATGACCTAAAACAGATGAAAAATACAGTGTATATGTGTGTTTTGGTTATTGTGTTGCGCAGGTAACGGATATGTTAATAAATGGACAAAATCGAAGCAAAACGAACAAAACCGGGCACGAGATTGGAATGAGTGTGAGAAATTGAAGCCAAAGGCGTATACATCATTAATGGGCCAACCCGCACCCATTTTATTGGGTCGGGTCAGCCCATTAACCTTGTATCTATAAACAAAACCCTAAGCCTTTTATAAATTCTAAATCCATTAATCTTAAATTCAATTCCTGACCCAAATCCAATTTCCTAGCCCAAGTCAACAACACTAACCTGAGTCAAAGTTATAACGTATAACACAGGGTCAAAGCAAAGGTCAATTTTACTATTCATCTTTTACCTTTCCCTCCACCCTATTTTCACTCACAAACACACAGGGTAAATCCCCCCTCATTCATGCACACGCTTATACTTCTAGAAGGTTATCACCTGACATGTCTGACACCACCAATGACATGCTGGCAATCCTCTATGCTGTGATTGGTTGAGAAACGTGGAGAGGATCCAAGGGATGAAAGAGATGATTGAAAGATTCAAGGGTCAGGATTGTAGATGGGGGAGCGTCTAAAAGCTCTAGAATCATCTACCCCTCACTATAAATTGAAGAAGATATCACAAATAAATGGATGTAGTGTAGGAGTAGCTTAGTAGTAGCTTTAGCTTATTTCAGCTTATTATTGTCTTTTATGCAATTTTTGTTTTTTTTTCTTAAGCTTGTAATCACCTTTAAATTAATAAAATTTCACTTACCTTTTTAATTGTGTTTTAAATTATGTCTTTACTCTTAAGCACTTTTGTTAAATGTAAGTTTTCATGTGACTTATAAGGCTTCTATAAGCTCTTTCTACTTACAAGCTACTGCTTATTCACTTAAGCTTAGCTAAAGGCTCAAGTGAATAAGATTTCCATTTAGACAGTCTCAAAATTCATTGAATAAGTCACTTGGAAGATAAGCCATAAATGGATGGGCTTATAGGGCTTATTTTAAGCTTATTATTAAGCTAGCTTGTAGATTAGCTCATTTGAGCATCTGTTTGATCCTTGCTTGAGCTAGGATCAAGGTATGTGTTACTTTTGCTCACTTTAGTCTAATTTCTATTTTAGCTTATTTAACTGCTTATTGTCTGCTTATTATTGTTTTCATTTGCTTATTATGCCTAGTGTTAGCTTAATAAGTCTAGTGAATGGTTTAGAAAAGTTTAATTTAAGTCTACTTAAAATCTATCTCAATTTGAGTTAATTTAGCTTATTAGAGTAGCTTATTTTCTAGTGCTTATTATCTCTAGGTTTTTGCTTGTTTTACATTAATATGCCTAGTTTATCATCTATTTTCAAAAATCAGAGGTTAATTAGATCTGTTTAAGCTTTTAAATTGATTTTAAGATTTTAAAAGGGTGTTTGGCACAAGCAGTTTTAACTTAAGTTAAGATTGCTTGTGCAGCTTTTGGATTGCAAATCAAACTTAACAAGCTTTAATTGAGTCTCATATGTAGTTTTCATAAGCCTAGGATTAGTTTTGATAAGTTTAGTAATGTGGTTTTATCCTTATGTTCAATCTGTTAGTACAAATTAAGTATTCAGAAAATTGCTTATTATAAAGACTTGACTTAAAGCTCAACTTGAAGTATGTTTTTCCGTGTTAAAAGTTAATTCTATTACCTCATTATGAATCTTTAAAAACTTAGGATTAGACTTTTAAATGTCTTGGTCAAAAGCGTAAAGTGTTTAGTCTTAAATATTCTTAAATGTCAATCTTATGCAGAATGATTGTGGGTAGGCTTGCTTATCCTAAGCTATTTTGATTGTTATTACTTAATTATAAGCTGATCTTATCTGTTTTTAGGTTTTTGCCTTTTTACTTGCTTATTGAGTCTTGTTTAAGGTGTAAATCTGTCTCTTAATCTTTGAAAAAGCCAAAAAAAATGAATGTGGTCTGCATTTTTTCATTAGTTCTTTTAGCTTATTTTCTAGGTCTATTTTCCATATCTCATCTTACTTGAGTATCTATGAGTTTGATCCTTTATTTGCTTTAAGCTTT
This sequence comes from Tanacetum coccineum, assembly GCA_026074375.1. Classification (NCBI taxonomy): domain Eukaryota; kingdom Viridiplantae; phylum Streptophyta; class Magnoliopsida; order Asterales; family Asteraceae; genus Tanacetum; species Tanacetum coccineum. Next base: position 2,029 of record BQNB010165444.1, on the reverse strand, counting down.
TAGCTTGTGTCAACTAGCTTATTGTTCCAAATATTACTCCCTACCTCCCCAAAATTATTGCCCCGATAAAAAACACACATTTAAGAAAAATTAGCATTTACTAACTGTTTTCTCCTTTCTTACTTTTTGCAGAATGACAGTTTTTTACCCTTAGCTCTTTAATTAAAGTCATCTTTAATGTTTGAATATAAATTTCAACAAGGATACTAAAGTAAACTTGATAAAACTCTTATCTATTTTAGTATGGGACAATTAAATAGGGACATCCCAAATAGGAAACAAGGACAATAAAAATGACAGAGGGGAGTAGCTCAAAGATAGTTTTAAAGCCTTTTAATTCTTGTTTTAGAGGTCTGCTGTTTAATTACTCTTAAGTACTTTTCTAGCTTATTGTTTTGCTATTCTCTTGTCCTTGGTCCTTATTAGGTTTAGCTTTTTGTCTGTTTTAGCTTATTTAGTTCGCTTATAGGTTATTGTTTAGCTTTTTGGTCTTTCTAAGTCTTAACAGTTTCTCCATTTGTCAAAATATAATTAAGCTAACTGTCACCTTTTAATTAGCTTTTTCCAAGCTTAAAAATAAGTTCTGTCAAAAGTCTCTTTATTAATGTTGTTTATTTTTGCTTTTTTTAGCTTTTTCAAAAAGAAAATTAAAAAAATGATATATAAAAAAGGTGGCCACGGGTTTCGAGCCTGTGACATCCCCCTCACTCAACCAACACTTTTAACACACTCACCTTAACCATCTGTGCCCTTAGGTCTTTTTTGAAAGACTCTAGGGTGCATTTGGTTTTAAGGGTTTTTTTTACTATTAAGCTTTATAAGCTATTCTGCATATTTTCAACTTATTAGTATAAGCTCTTTAGTCATTTTTAATTTTCTTAGGTTTAGAATTGTTTAAAGTATTTACTGTAATTTTTCTAGAATTTTTAAAATTAGTTAACTATTTTTAATAGTTTATTTAGATTAAATCCGTTTTTAATTCATATTAAATAAAATAAAATAAAAATATAATTCTTTTTCTAAAAATTATTTTGTCATTTAGGATTTTTAGAAATTGAATTTGCATTTTTAGAGTTAAAATTTGATTTACTTGCTTACTTGTCGCGTTTTTTATTTTCTGTTAATGTTATTCGTGCTTAATGTTATAATTGTGTTTTTTTTAGATTAACGTGCCTTTAATTTACTTTCCATTTGCATTATTAGAATTAGAAACCAAATCCAAATCTTTTATGACATTCATGCTCGATTCCTGACATAACCATGAATCTCCATTCACCTCTCACCGAGGAGAACGATACCCGTGTTGATTACTTATTATTCTTTCCTAAGAATAATTTGTAAGATACTTAGCTTACGTATACGTATATGTATTTTTATAAATATATATTTTAGTATTAAAAGTATGGTAGAACTAGACTTAGTTAAGTCTGCCTAGTATTAGTACTGGTCGTATTTAGTTAAGTCTGTTTTAGTTAAGTCTGTTTATATAACAGAATAGTAATAGTTATCTTAGAGATATCTTAGGAAAGGATATGCATTATCCTTTCACACGTTTGTAAAGCTCATTAGGGTTTCCTTGGTGTATAAAAGGAACCCTACGGCATAATATAGAGATATAGAACCCTAATAGAAATCAATAGCAAATATCAAAGTATTACATTGTGTTCCTATTAGTACTTGTGTTAAGATTCCGCATTAGCACATAGTATTCATAGTTATTGTCTCTCATATAGTTGATTTGGAATTTATTCAAGTTAGCTATTGTCTTACAAAAGTCTAAATAGATCCAAGACTTTGGACCTTCAAGTGGTATCAGAGCCTCTAGAGGGACTCTGAGTAAGAAGAATCACAAGATCCATAAACAATCACTTTCAGATCTAAAAAATGTCTCAACCTGCTAATGATGTTTTCTCTCAACATCTTAGTGATGATGAAGCATCATTCCACGAAGATGCATCAGACAATGGTACTGCATCCAATAAACCAAAACAACAACAACAACAACTCATTCCTACAACAACCACTATCT
>BQNB010165443.1:0-14221 GCA_026074375.1 Tanacetum coccineum | reverse complement strand
CTAAGTGTTATTGACTATAGACATACATATCAAGTTATATTTAGTAAGAGCAAAGGGTGTAGTGACACAAAAATACCTCTTCATTTGGGCCCCACTGCTGTCACCTCAGCGCCACCTCATTTCAACACAACACACAAAAACACCCCTTCACTCATGACATTTCTTTCTCCTCTTCATTTGGGCCCCACCACTCACAATTTTATTTTATTTTTCATTTTTCACACAAATTAAAATTCATTTCATAAAATAAAAATTACAAATACGGAAAATAAAAATACAATACGAAAATAAAAAAAATACGAAAATAAACTACAACTGATATTTCGCCATTATTTGTGCTTGTTTGTTTTTGATAATTGTCTTCTTTGGTTCAGGCAAAGAGTCGGCATCAATCGTGAGAAACTGCAACTCGTTTAGCTCCGTTGCCGACTGTTCTTTAACTTTCTTTGCCTCGTACGCCGATTTACCGGCTTGGATCTTCTGGCGTAATTCCTCGTTTAAAACGTCCTTCATAGACCCCGAACCACTACCCGCGCTGCTCTCAGTTGTTTCTGATTTTGTCTTCTTGGCGGGTCTCGTTTTACCCGGTGGTCGAGGCCGAGCATCTGGACCGAATATTTCCGTGTGATCCTCCGAGTCAAAGTGATACGCTGCGTCCCATTTTGGGTGTTTTTTGAGCACCCTCCACCCATGTTCGTAAGCAAATTTTTCCCCTTATTACAAGCCGAATATTCGGCCTTCGCAGCTTCCAAAACATCACTGTCATTTTCACCGCTTTTACGAGTTATTCCTTTGTAAATAGCGTGAAACTTTTGACAATCGGGTTGCATCCGATTCCATTTCCCCGTTATCATATTCTTGGTGCGAAAAAAGCCATTGGTACTTTTGTTGAAATCGTCATGAATCTGCCCCCAAAAGCATTATTCGTTTCGGTCATTCCCGATATCACTGTTCTCGGAAACTCCGACCCAAACCTCGCACAATAACTTCTCCTCGTCACGTGTCCAACGCACGGAAGTTTGAGTCGGAGCTATCGTCGTCATCACAACATCTTCTTCGTCTTCGATGTTGTCGTCGTCCGCGGACAAATTAACTGCGGGGAAGGATGATTTTTTTGCCATTCATTTTCCTTTTTGACGGGTTTCTTTTTGTGGTGGTTTTGGTTGTGGTACCTTGAATTGTGTTTCGGGGACATTTTGGGTTTGGAAATTTTGAAATTGTGTGTTGAGTTGCGCTTGTTGAAACGCTTGTTGTTGTTGAAAGTAGATTTGTTCGGGTGTCATTTGGGGAAAGTATTGTGAAGCATAAGGGAATTGGCCGGATGAGAATTGGCCGGATGGGAATTGGGAGGAGCTTCCGATAGAGTTTTGTGAAGATGGCGTCGACGAGTTCGAAGATGACGATTGATTCGAGACATTTTTTTTATTGTAGGTAGAAAGAATTGTAGATTGAATGTATTTGTGTATGTTTAAAATGATAAAAGTGTTGGATATATATAGATTTAAAAAAATAATTTTAATAAATTTTTTTGTTTTGTTTTCTATCCGTTGCCAACGGATACTTCAGGAGGGGGCCCCACTTTTTCCAACGTTCGACTTGAGTCGTTTTGTGGCGAAGAACACGGCGAGCTGCCACCTCAGCCGCGACGAAGGCCGCTCGCCGTTACACCGTTTACTCTAAGGAACGAAATCAGCTGTTTCATTTTGGTTCAACAATGTTGTTCATTTTGACACCATAGAAACAACAATAAAACGCAAAAGGTACACGATGTCATGCCATTGTTACACCATCTTTATTCACAAACTATCACAACTCAATATATCATTAAAATATCATTTTCTTATTTTTCCACCAACATACAACCAATCTTAACTTTTTTTACCATTTATCAATAACTCAACCCAACTTAAAATATAATATTACTATTTTTATCTATACTACACATAAAAAGAATTGCACCCTCTCTCTTCATTAATGTTTTAAGTAATACAATTCACAAAGCTTATAGTATAATCTTTAAATGCACAAAACTTAAATTTAAGTAATACAACTTATAAAGCTTATAGTACAATCATTAATACACAAATGTTTCATCCATTAAATGTCTCTTAAACATTAAATTAATACACATAATAAAGCATTTTGTATAAGTATAAACTAATTAAATACATCAATTAATATTATTTTTAAAACAACTTTAAAATGAAAAATGCATATCACTATCATCACTATCACTACTACATATAAAACAAAAACATATCTCTCTCCTCATTAAATGCATACAAAATTTTAAGTAATACACATTTTAAAGCTTATGGTACAACTCTTAAAGACACAAAACTTAATTTTAACTTAGAGCATCCACAATGCTATAGTTTTCAAAAGACTTTTTTACATTAATTACCCATCTATTTATTATATTTTATTCTCTCAAAATTCAATTCAAAGTCATCACTCCAATGCATAAAAGTCTTTATAAAGCTTTTTTCATAAATGAATAAAAATAATAAAATACAAAAGTGTGAGAGGGAAAAGCTTTTAGCAATAACTTTTAGTTTAGCAAGTCATTCATAAAAAGCCTTTCAAAAAGCTTTTAACACAATGGTAAAAACCTTTTCAAAAGACTTTTCAAAATAGTAAAAAGTCATTGAAAACTAGTGCATTGGAGATGCTCTTATACAACTTATAAAGCTTATGGTATATCTCTCTCCTATTAATTACTAAAAATTTATTTAAGTAATACACACTTATATGCATATTGTACAAGTTAATACAGCACGTCGGTTACAAAACTTGAATTGAATATTGTTATTATGATCATCCCACTACTAATATTAAAGTGTTGTTTGCATAAATGAATTTTATAATTCAGCATTTCGTTAATGATATTATTATCGAAATAAAAAACAAAAATGCAAAAACCTGCTTTTTTTCAAAGATATTATTCACAAACTTTTTCGTTTAAGTCACTTTTTTGAATGATATAATTCACGAACTGCTACTCTATTCAAAGTTTTGCAAGTTACATAAACTAGACGTGTACCCGTGCATAGCGACGGAATTTTACAGCGGTATATAGTTATAATTGAGATATTGTGATTAAGTGTTTCGTGTAACGTTATTGAAATATGGATCGTGATTGAGATGAATTTGAAAAATAAGAAATAAAGATAAAAGTTGCGTATGATGAATTTGTAAAGAGAATACAAATTAGAGTTGTCATGCATAATTCATAGGATGAATTTGTGAACCAATAAATAAGATAAGTTCAGAATTTGGTCCACTTTATTGCTTGCTACCGTTTTCATTACAAGTAAATTTCACCGCTAATTATTACAACATCGTAATACTACTTACTACCGTTTTCGTATCGTCATTACATCTTGATGCACATGTACTTAATATTTTGATATGAAATAGTGTCCGATAAAGTTATTCTCTAAAATTTTTGTCATTCGTAAAGTCATTATCACGAAAAACATGTAATCAAAAAATATTGCTTGCTAAAACTTTTGATTATAGGTTACCCGCCGCCGCATCGCGCGGATACCATACTAGTATTTAATAAAAAGGTGTGAGAGAGAGAAAGAAATAAAATAAAAAAATGTGAGAGAGAGAAAAAATTTGATTGGCTATTTAATGCACATGTGGAGAGGTTGAACATACAATTTGAAAGTCACTAACCAACCTGGTCGTGAACACTTAAAATATAATATATGTATTTTTAATTAAATATTGTTTTTTGTTGTCCTTTATGTACTACAACCGGTTGGATATCAAGACCAATAAACATAGCCTTATAGGCATGTTGGGTTGGCACACCATAGGATCCACACACTATAAAAAAAATTTATTTTATTTTTATTTTTATAATTTTGTTTTTATTATAAAACTACAAATAAAATAAAACGTAACAGAAATTATAAAGTTTGGTAAGTCAAAAGAATTAAAACATAAAAAACACGGAGCAGAATATTATAAAAACTGTCTTTGTTTTGTTAATAAAATAAGTAAAACTATCAGAAAAAAATATGAAACAGAAATCATAAAGTCAAAATAGTAGAAAACAAAATATATACAAAACAAAAAAGCACTGAAAACTGTCTTGTCCTGCCAATAAGTGATGTGAGTGGTGTCTAAACCACATGACCCTTGTTATATTGTTGTACATGACAATCCATGAGGGGAATAAAGTAACGAAGCTAATAAACTATTGAGTTCCCTTTGGTCCAATTTTGATGAATGCAACAAGTTTTTTTTATTACTCATTCCATCTTAAAATTATTGTCTCCCGACAAAAAACACGCAGTTTAAAAAAAGTGCATTTAAAACTGCTTTCTCTTTCTTACTTTTTGGCAGAATGATAGTTTTACCCTTAGCTAATTAATTAAAGTCTTTTTTAATGTTTGTAATAATAATTTCAAAAGAGGGTAATATAGTAAACTTGATTAAACTTCCCTATCCATTTTTAGTAGTGGACAATTAAATCAGGACATCCCAAAAAGAAAATATGGAAAATAAAAATGTGACGGAGGGAGTATTTTTTTTTACATTTTCTGACTTATCAACGAGTTTTTGAACTCACCGTCACACAGACTCAAACAAGTTAAAACCCTCCATTTTTAGGAGGTTGGTGTGGCCATCCTTTTTTAGGAGGTTGGCGTAGTTAATTACTTCAAGGTTGTTTGCATATAGCACGAATTGAACTTGAGACCTTACACATTTTAGAGTGATATCTACAAACCCTTTTACCACTAGGCCACCATTGAGTAATTTTTACTGCTTGCACAAGTTGCTTAATGTATGAAATCAAATCTTTCTCTGAATGTGGTCCAAGCTCGTCTCCTTGTTTACAAAGCCGTGTGAAGATTATCACCACGACGGATTGCGAAAATGGCCTAATCTACTGAATACTCAAAGTTCTTCATGCATCATGCAACATCTTGTTAAGTAACTAAACCAACAATAGTAGGAACAAAAAGAAACTAAAAAAGATTTCTTTTTATTACCGTGGGTGGGTAATTCATGGTGTACATCATTGTCTTGAGTGTTTTCATGAAAGTATTCTGAATGTAAAGATATGAAAATTGTTCCCCATTGACAAAATTTCTCATAATCACTTTATCGTTTTAAAGATCCTAAATAACTTCACACACGTTTCTAATGGCTACTCAACAAGACATTTAAGCAGCCGGTTTCGAAAACCGTCCTCCTATGCTGTCAAAAGGTGATACGTCCAATGGTCGAGCATAATGATTCGTTATTGTAAGAGCAAACCCAATGGAAAACTTCTTGCAAAATTCATTCTCAAAGGTCCTTACCAATATCGACAAATCCTAGTACCTGGTGATGAAACCCGTACACCTCCAGTGCCTCCTTATACATAATCAAAAATTCATGATGAACTCACTGAGATAGAGCAAAGGCATGTTGAGGCTGATTATCAAGCAATACACATACTACTCTTGGGTTTACTAGTAGATGTCTATGTTGTTGTGGACAGTTGTGAGAATGCACATGCAATGTGGCTTCGTGTTCAAAGGTTGATGAATGAAACATAAATTGGGATTCACGAGAGAAATCTTATACTTTTGGATGAGCTAGATAGGATTGCATCTTATGAGGGTGAAACCATAGAGTCACAGTACCACAAATTTTCTAAGCTTATCAATGACGTGAAGATAAACAAGCTTACTCCTTCCATCATTACAACAAACCTCAAGTTTCTAAATCACCTACAATCTGAATGGGCACACTTTGTCACACGTGTTAAGCAGACACATAAGTTACATGACGTAGATGACAATCAGTTGTACGACTACTTGAAGCAAAACTAGCTAATGAGATAAGGGATACAAGATTAGCTAAAGCTCATGATCCACTAGCTCTCTATTCTAGGACTCAAGATCCATTTGCTTTCTTTGCAAACACACTACAAAAACAACAACGATATCCTTCACCAGTGTATACACTTGAACAACCATTACCTCTCAACAACATCATTGTGCAACAACCACTACCCAACAACAACTTTGTGCAACAACAACCATTCATGGACAACATCATTGATGTTAATAATCCTATGCAATCTATGCAAACAAGTTTTGCACTCATGTCAAATGCTTTCAAGAAACACTATTTCACTCCAACAAACAACCAAAGGATTTCATCAAACACCCGTAACAAGCGGATTGCACAACCGGCAATGAATATGAATCATGATAGACAGATGCATATGGTTGTAGTTAATGATGGGAATCAAGGGAATAGACAAATGTAGAACGCTTGAACTTGTTATTTGGGCCAACCAAAATCCACCAAACATTTTTTCTATTTTATTTTTTTTTTTTTTTTACTCCCATAAACCATATTTTTTTATGCAATTTGAGGGGAATATAGACTAGTTGGAACCCGATTGGGAATGTTTATGGAAATTGACAAAATGTCAATCAAATAAGGTTCTATAACTGCAAGGGTTTGGGTCATTATGCAAGGGACTGCGCAAACAGGGCTAGGGTCAGGGATTCGACTTACTACAATGAAAGGCTAATGTTGGTTCAACAAGTAGAAGCTGAGATACCTCTTACTGCAGAACAACATGACTTCTTAGTCGTTGATTCTGATGAAGAATGGGAAGAGGGGGAACTTAATGCTAACTGCATCTTTATGACCAAGCTTCAGGCAACTTCAACAAACACGGACAATAATCATGTTTATGACACTGTCACACCATATGAGGTACTAAACTTCGACAATTATTATGATAATCGGATATATAACATGTTTTCTCATGAAGAGCAACATTCTGAGCTACCTGAATCTTCTCAAGGTACATATGTCGAACAACATTATGATAGCAATATCATGGTTGAAACTATAGATGTGGACTTTAGTGGAGGAGACGTTAAACAATATGCTGTTAATAATGAGGAAACCAATGCTTACTGTGAAACTCTTCTTAATAATTTCAAAGTTGAAATAGATAGATGTTTAATGGTTAATCACAAGGATAAGGCCGTGAATGAAAGATTAACCGTTGAGCTTACAAGGGAAAACAACCATTTTTTGAATACAATGAGAAAAAATATAATGAACTCGAGATTGGTTATAGGAATTTTGTTTATGAAGAAGAACGTTAACTCAAAAGTTAGATGAACTTACTAGTAGTTCCGAGAAAACGGTTAAATCTCTTAATGCGGAAATGTTAGATCTAAAAAACTAACTTTCAAAACAACAAACAGCTTATTCCACTCTTGAAAAAGAACGGGTTGAGTTAGTCCTTAATGACTAACTTTGTAACGGAACACTAAACGAAGGACTATTTTCGTAAACAATTTCAGAAACAATTTACGAAATTAGTCCTTGGGGTTATCGATACTTTGCAAAGCTAGTCCTTAATGACTAACTTATTATACGAAAATAGTTCATGGGTTCTCGTTCCGTTGCAAAGTTAATATTTAATGTAAATCTCGCGCTCCGCTATAGAGCGCGAGTGAAATACCTCGTTTCTATAAATTTTAAAAACAAAATGCTATAAATGGAATTAAACGAGGGAAGTGCAAAATACATCCTGTGGTTTATCAAAAAACCATCTCACGTCCCTCGTCAATACTTCGTGCAGATTACATCCATCCGTTAGTAAAATGAGGCACCGTACGTCCCTAAGGACGAACGATGCAAACTTTTTCCCCGTTAAGTATTAACATGGGTCTAACAAGAAGGGTATTAATGTCTTTTTGTTTTCACAAAGATGTATAAATTATTTATTTTTTAAAAAAATTTACTTTTTTTTAAAATTAAATTTTGCGTACGTTATTTAAAAAAAATTAATTTTTTAAAAAAGTAAATTAAAAAAAAATTTGCGTACGCAAAATCAATTTTTTTTAATTAGGGACGTACGTTTTTTTTAATGTTTTTTTAATTAAAAAAAAACTCTTTTTTAAATTTTTTTTTACCAAATAAAAAACTTTTTTTCGTACGTTATAAAAAATAACCAAGTAAAATAACGTATAAAAAATAACGTTTTTTACTTGATAAATATTTTTTTTAAAAGAAAGTACAAAAAGAGTTTTTTTTTTAAATAAAGTACGAAAAAAATTAAAAAAAAATTTAAAATATATTTTTTCAAAATAGCCACGGAAAATATAAAAAAAAGATTTAATATACATCCCTGAAAGTAAAAATGCAAGAATACTTTTCCTTAGGACTCATGCTAGTATTTAACGGGAAAAGAATTTCCACCGTTCGTGCCCAGGGACGTATGGTTCCTCATTTTATTAACAGAAGAATGAAATCTGCGCGAAGTATTGACGAGAGACGTGAGACGGTTTTTGAGTAAACCACGTGGATGTAACTTGCACTTAAAAAAAGAAAAAAAAGAAAAAAAAACCTCTTTTACACAGCTCCAATAATCCACCAACTATATAACCCCCACCATAACCCACATCCCTCTAGAAAATTCTTCCAAACAGAGCGGGTTCATCTATTTCTATCATCTATTTCTATCATCAATCACTTCACAGGTATATAATAATATGCTTCAACTCTTTCTTCTAATATATGTTACTACATTTTTATAGTTAGTTTTAGTGTTGATCAGTTTCATGTTGATGATCGGTGAAATGCACCTTTATATTGTGACAAAGTTTTTTTTTTATTATTATTTTTTTTATTGTGAGATGTCTTTGTTTAGCGTGTTTATAAGTATTAAATTTATCTTGTTGATATTTTTGAAGGCTGCATGCAATTGATGTTTAGGGGGTGTTTGGTTCGGCTTATATGTGCCGCTTACGCGCTTATGTGATTTCGGCTTATATATTATAAGCCCCAATTTTCTTGCTTATTTTGGGATTTATGGGCTTATATCAGTTTATGATATCGTAATTAACTTATGTAAGCCCACAAGTCTCAAAATAAGCCGGAAAATTGGGGCTTATGAAATATAGGCCGAAATCAAATAAGCTCATAAGCCCACGTATAAGCCGAAACAAACACCCCCTTATGATATACAAGAATGACGCTAGGGCCTACGGGGATGCAATAATATCATATTTGGTTGAAATGAACTTTTGCACAAGAAGTGCAATTGGATTGGGGATCATTTATAGTAACATTGCTATAACTACAAATGCTTCCTTATTATCGAATTTGAGGAATCTAGATTAAATTTCGCTAGAATAGGCTGGAAAAATATTCTCTTGTTGGACTGTCTAGTGTACTTGAACGTGTTTTTTTTAATGATTTGAGAAGGATTAATAGCGTAGTCTAGAGCACTGCAAGGGATCAAATTTGAAAAGTTCACATAAGCCCACGTATAAGCCGAAACAAACACCCCCTTATGATATACAAGAATGACGCTAGGGCCTACGGGACTGATTATAGAGGACTGATTATAGTTTTATCTATATCAGTTATTTACTTCCAAAGCAAGTGTCCTGTTTTGTCATCAACTAGGAGTCTAGGACCAACAGTTGTGAGAAAATATGAATGAAACAAATAATTTTGTTTGTAAAAAACTAGAGGGATTGAAAACAAACAAAACTCAGTGAGAAATTTGGGTAAAAGTTTATTTACATATGCTAAAATGGAAAATAGTCATGGGTCGAAAGTCGCTTGTTGTGTGTTACAATGCTTATAGCCTTCTATCATGTTTTTCTTAGTACAATAAAAGAATTATCATGCAACTTTCATCTTTTTGTTTGATAGCAATGGAAAATTTTATGACAAATCATTGCATCAAACAGCTGTCAAAAAGTTTTGACTTTTGTACGCATTTTGTTAAAAGTTTATGTTTTTATGTTTATGATGTAATCTTAGGAATCAACATGCCACATGCCGACACTGAAAAGGTGGTGCACAAGGAAACAATAGGCTTGTTGGTTTGCAATGAGGACCAAGAGTTAACCCAGGCTAGGGCTCGAGGGTGGTACTTGGCTACTAGATGCACTGTGCATGTTTGTAATTCAAGGGACATGTTTGTTGATTACGAACCAGTGACTGGTCATGAGGTGATTTTGGACAACAATAGTCATGTTGATGTGGTTGGGTTTGGAACAGTGATGCTCCCATTAACCACAGGCAAGGTTTTGACTCTTGAAAATGTTTTCCATATTCCCACAATCACCAAGTGTCTCATATCTGTCGTCAAACTTACTGATATCGGATTCGGTGTGTCTTTTGGGGGTGATCAATGTGCCATTAATAAGGGTCGCAATGTCATTGGAAAAGGGTACAAGGAGGATGGATTGTATCGGTTGAGTGTCTTGGAAGAAAACTCAGGTGTGAAAGTGGTCCACGATGAAACGATAAGTTTGATAGTTTCCAATGAGAGCCCAGAGTTGACCAAATCAAGGGCTCGCGGGTGGGTCTTGTCTACTGCATGCACGGTTCATGTCTGTAACTCGAGGGACATGTTTGTGGACTACCACCCACTGAATGGCCATGAGGCGGATGTTCTCTTGGGTGGGCGTGCTGAAGTTGCTGGGGTAGGTACAGTGAAGCTTCGGTTGGCCACAGGCAAGGTTTGGACTCTTAGAAATGTGTTTCATATGCCCATAATTATCAAGTGTATCTTATCCTTTAGCAAACTTGGTCAGAGCAATTTGATAACCAGCATGTCTATGTCGGATGAGGGATGTGAACTTAGGAAGGGTGATGAGATCGTGGGAACAGCATACAAAGAAGGTGGGTTGCTTCGGTTGAGTCTCGTGGATGAACGCCAAGATGGGATTGAGGGGTCCGAATAATATATCAGATCATGTCATGGGGATCAGTAATGTTGGTGTTTGCTTATGATTCATTTAGAAGGATGTTTTTAATTAGCAGAGCTGCGACTCATTCTAAAGATATTATGTCATGTGATTTATAATTTCCATTCGCATCTATGAATGTGATGGTAACTATGGTTGCTAGCTATGATTTATCTATCGTATGTGCATACGTGTGTTTCATGTTCCACTAAAAAAATCCAAAGTTGTGTTTATATTGGTTTACTTGTCACAAGTTCAAAGCAACATTACATGATAGATAAAGTAACGGATCCCCTTGGTCCAATTTGGATGAATGCAGCAAGTTGCTTAATGCATATGCATGAACTCAAATCATTCTTGAATGTGAATGAGCCCGTATCCTTGTTACAAGCCGTGAAGATGTCACCCACACGACTGCGAAAATGCGCAACTACGAAAACCTCAAAGTTCTGCATAGTAACCAAATCAACAATAGCAGGAACAAAAGGAAACTAAAAAAGATTTATTTTTATTACCTTGGGTGGGTTTTTAATGGTATACATCATTGTCTTAAGTGTTTTTATGATGCTATTCTGATTGTAAAGATATGAAAACTATTCTCCATAGAACTTCTCATAATCGCGTATGTAATATCATTGAATAAAGGATCCTTGTTCAAAATACAATCCTGAATGGAGACCAGAAGTTGCAGAATAGTTTAACTGCCAAGAACCCACATTGTCTCCTGGCCAACGCTCGATTTGGGAAAGCTAAATTGAACCTTACCACACTTGTACAGATTTGGATTGATACCAAGACCACCAGAGTGACGAGCTGAAACAAAAATACAAATTTCAAAAAATCAATAATATAATATTAAAAAGAGAGGATGACATACCGGTGGGCTATCAGGATAGTTGCTCGGGAAACACACATCAGAGAAGAAGAGACCATTATGATAAGGAGTCCCTGTTGGTTCGATAATTACAGCTCTTAAAAGATCCATTCTATTTTCATAAACCCTCAGAAATATTGTCTCTGCTGTAACCAAAATGAACAAATTAAATGTGTAATTTCTTGCTTTATATAAACAGTACAACTATACCGGGCACGTTCTCAGCAAGGCTTCTCTACTCATCTCGTATCTTGTCAGCCCACTCTTGCGGCGGCTGTAACATATCAATTGAAAACTATTAACTGAATATTTCAATAAAAGCATACATGACACACACGTGCGCAGAGACACTTTACCTGGTTCATTGCACAACTTTCTGCAGAAAAAAATAATAATCCGAATGGTCCACAACAGTATCAAAGTTGTTGAAGTTTTGATACCTTTTCAGAACATCTTCTTCATTATCAAGGCCTTCCATTTGGTGGCTATGATCATGGTCAACTAAAACATCTTCCATAGAAAATATACCAACACGTGATTTCCGGTTCCTCCTCAGAGTCTTCTTAATCGTTAGTTCAGATTGTGTTGGAATGCGTGTGGATATGGATGTATTCCAAACATAAGGTTTCCTTTGACCCACTTTTTACAAAGTTTGCCCTCTTTCGACTTCATCTCCGTCCTCTACTAAAACCTTACCCAACCTAGAATCAGAGAGGGCCTTGTTAGTAAATGGATAGAAAGTACGATCATTGCCCTGCAACGTAAAATTTGCCTCATTGTGATTCATAAACCATGGGGGTTGTAAAGGGTTTAATTTGCAAGCACCATATTCTACAGAAAGTAGTACGAAGTGTTGGGTTTTACGATCTAATTAACCAATTAATTAACACGAGTACGCAGCAGAATTAAAGATTCCATGTAGAACACATTAATTAACAAGGATAGAAGATGTATACCTTTTAGCACGAAACGATACACCACTTAAGGTAACCGTTAACACCGTCTTCTATATACGCGTGTGTATAAAGCTAATACCACGCGAACCACTAGGATCAAAGAATAATCCCTCTACTTCGACACACACTACACGTCACGGAGATACGCTAGGATGCTAGTGCTTGCTTCACGAATAAACAACTCAACACATTGTTCTTGTTTATATAATTAAATATGATCGAATTCCACAATGGAATAAAACTGTACATCGTATGTAAATAATAAAAGAAATCATCGTTTCATACATATCATGCATACGCATGTGTATGTAAATAACCATTATCATATTATGGAAACAGGATGTGTCCCATGCATCATGCGTAGGAATTTAGGGATAAAATATGTGTATCGGTTCTTCCGAATGAATGAGGCAAGGGGGTTATATAGCTTAAAAACTTGTTCTCCAAGTCATATTCAAACACCTCATCTTGTTTGCTAGAAACGACATTCGGACCCTCCTACTTTTCTTGTTCGACCGGTCACAACCAACACCCCACGGGTTTGGTTTTTGTACTAACAAGTCCTTAACTTGTTAATATATTTTAATTAGTTCTAACGTCTAACGTTGTAATTAAAGAACATTTAATTATTTCGTGAAACATATTAATATAATTAATAAAAATATTAATTACATTAATAAACATATTCTCTGCGTAAATGCGTGCGTCCCCATAGGCTCAAATAATTCTCGGACATATATAATTTATATTTTGTTCATATTCCAACAGCTCCCACTTGGACATGTATAAATTATATAATAACATTGGTAAGCGTCTAGCAACACGCCAATGCTCCCAGAAACATCCGAGTGTGGTTTCTCAAAACACAGACAAAATGATTTATGAATTTACAATCCCTTTGTTTTCGATACCGTGTTAAAAATGGATATGGATCAATGTCATTCCATTATTTAACGATATTGTTTCTCATATATATAACTAATCAAGATTACCGAAAATCAATGAGACATACACTCATCTGATTAATTCTAATCAGATTAATTCTACGAGGGGCCCAGTGGCATCATTCTTCAACTTTTGAAGGAACAAATTCTATATTGACTACAAGTACCTAGTCATCATGCTTCAAAATCACTTCTGAAATAGGCCTTATTAGTTATCCAGTTTTCAGAATAACTTAGACTAGATCAAGAAGGATTATCCACATATGCAAGACATACTGGCATCTCAAGTCTAAGGATTTTGTAAATAAAATCACTTACAAGGTTTACTTGATAACGACGATCCAAAAAGTAATATCCTTGTGTTGGGGAAATCCAATACTCTTCTTATGAATATCATGTGAGTTTGGTGGACACATCCTTAATATTTATAATATCACCAATCACTCAGAATTGTCTTAGTTTAACAATATTCCTATATTGTTAATCGACAACGGATTAATTTAGAATAATAGCTATTATTATTCATGGATTTAAACATGCAAATATAAGACACAGTTTGAGATATATATATATATATATATATATATGAGGAAACTACAATTTTGGTCCACTATCTTTATCGGGTATAACACTTTTGGTCCATTTTTTTAAAAATTTGCGGGTTTAAGCCAAAACCCGAGTATCCATTTCACATTTGAG
>BQNB010165442.1:0-14221 GCA_026074375.1 Tanacetum coccineum | reverse complement strand
CCTTTCACTTAAAATAAGTATAAGTTAGGGAATCTGTTTGTTTAATTAGTGCATCTAAAATAAGCGTTAGCGCATTAAAGCATCACTGAATACGATTAGGCATCAGTGAGTATGATTATTGCATCGTTCGGCATATTAGAGCATCACTGATTACGATTAGGGCATTGTCATACATATTAAGTGCATTGTTATGTCATATTAGGGCATCCATTTGTATGTTTAGTGCATCGTTGGAAATACTTGGGCATGTGTTTAGATGTTTAGTGCGTTGAAGAACATTTTTTTGAACGGCAATTATGGCTACATGGCCCCTAGCCCAGAAGGCGTAGCGAGCCCACACAACCAGGTTGGGTCCATCCCAGAAGGCAATGGCACCCTTCCCTTTATGCACACGGGAGGAAACCCCTATCGCCCTAGACAAGACTCAAACTTGAGACCTTGCCTAGGAGGGTAAAACCTCCATACCATTAGACCAGAGGCCCGTTGGTACCAAAATGTATATTATATAACCCATAATATATATATATATATATATATATATATATATATATATATATATATATATATATATATATATATATATATGAGCCAATCAAGTATATATTACGTTGTATATATTTATATATATTCAAGCGATAAATAAATCAACGTAGTGAGAGTATAGTTTAAAGTATATCAATTAGATATGAAAATGAGAAAGTTAAGTAAATGTCTAAAACATTATATTTCGACACTTTTTCAGAAAATCTCTACTTTTAAAATAAGACATTTCCATTTAAAAGAAACGCATGATTTATTATTAGAGGAAATTTTATAAGTTTTATCAAATCTATAATTTTTGTCTTTTTTGTCGGAATTCATGAAAAATGTAAAAAATATTCTAAGTGGCATGACCCGTTCGTTTATCGGACGTTTCTATATTTTGTAAAACAACTATTTTTATTTTTAAAATGATCCGACGAAATCCCAACATTCGTTTCGTATAGTAAAACATCAATATGTCAAACATAACTATTTACATACAAAATAAAAGAAATAAAAATATGAAAAGATTGGTTAAGTGATTACTTACAAGTTTGAAGAAAATCCTTTTTTTAATAACCTAAACACAACCCAAACGTCGTGTACTAACCCCGAACACTAAACCTAAACCTTCAAATCTTGAAAACCACGAACAAAGAAAGAAAACGACGGCGGCGGACGGCGGTTGCCGCGGCCGACAGTGGGAGACGGCGACGGCGGCAGGCGGTGAGCAGCGGCCGGTGGTGGTGCTGGTGTCGGTGGTGGAGAGAGGTGGTGGTGGTGGTGGTTCTAGAGAGAGGGAGCAGAGAATGATGAGAGAATTCTCTTTCTCTCTCTAGAATGAAGAAAATGAGAAGTGAAAAATGAGGTGAAATGAGAAGGTTGTGGTACTTATAGTGGGAAGAGAAAAGGAGGAGGGGGTTATCTTTTTTTTCATTTCTTTCAAAATTACTAGTTTTTAGTTCGTAAAAATTATATACATTATCTGTAACAATATAATTTTTATAAAAATTACTAGTTTTTTTTCATTCCTTCCAAAATTACTAGTCTTTTTTTCATTCCTTCCAAAATTACTAGTTTTTAGTTCGTAAAGATTATTAAATTAGCTTCGTAACAAAAATATATATGACCATATTCACTGAAATCTAAACACTATTATTTGGACTCTAGGTGTAAACTAATCACAGGGACCATTATTGTAATTGTTGTATTATTAAGGCTCGGGACTTGTTTAGGCTAGATAACAATTGATCAAGGACTCGAAATTCAGACCATTGCGTTTAAAATAATTTTTCCCCAAAAAGTGAGTATTTACACGACTAGTATTTCATAAATGTTTTATAAAATTTAGAAAAAATTACATGTTTCGTCCCTATGGTTTATTCAAAAATCACGTTTCGTCCCTATTTCATTTTAAATACACCAATCGTCCTTAATTTTAAAACTGGTAACGTTGGCCGTCCCTATTTTAGATGGTCGTTAACTTTTCTCGTTAAGTCTAATTACTAAAAGGGTATTTTGGTCTTTTTGCTCCTGTCACCACCATAGGGACGAAACATGTAAGTTTTTCTTATTATTATTATTACTATTTTTTTTCTTATTTTAAAAAATTTTAAATTTTTTTATTTCGGTTTCAGTTTATGAGCAATAATAAAAAAGTTTAAAAATTTTAAATATTTCTACTTCGGTTTCAGTTCGAGCAATTTTTAAAAAAATTTAAAAAACACCGCGACTTATTGTTTTTATTCTCGTAAACTAAAAACCGAAATAAAATTGCTCGTAAACTGAAACCAAAATAAAAAAAATTATAATTTAATTTTTTTTATTGCTCGTAAACTGAAACCGAAATAATAAAAATTTTAAATTTTTTTATTGCACGTAAACTAAAACCGAAATTAAAAAAAAATAATTTTTTTAATCATTGCTAGTAAACTGAAACTGAAATAAAAAAAATAATTTTTTTATTATTTCTTGTAAACTGAAACCAAAATAAAAAAATTAAAAAAAATTTTAAAGATTTTTTTTTTATTATTACTCTTAAACTGAAACCGAAATAAAAAAAATATATATATTATTGTTAGTAAACTAAAACCGAAATAAAAAAAAAAATTTATTATTGCTAGTAAATTGAAACCAAAATAAAATAAATAAAATAAAAAAAATTAATAATTTTTTTTATTATTGCTCGTAAACTGAAACCGAAAATTTTTAAAAAAATTAATTATTGCTAGTAAACTGAAACCAAAATAAATAAATAAATTTTAAAAAAAAAATTTATTGCTCGTAAACTGAAACCAAAATAAAAAAATTTATAATTTTTTCTTTAAATTCTTTTTATAAAAAGAAATTTTTTTTTTTATTTGATTCGTATAAAAAAATTAATTATTGCTCGTAATAATAATACTAATAATAATAAGAAGAAAAAAATTTGGTCTTTTTTTTAGTTGATTCGTATAAAAAATTACACGTTTCGTCCCTATGGTGGTGACAGTAGCAAAAAGACTAAAATACCCTTTTAATAATTAGACTTAACGAGAAAAGTTAACGACCATTCAAAATAGGGACAACCAGCATTACCGGTTTCAAAATTAGGGACGCCTAGTGTAATTAAAATGAAATAAGGACGAAACGTGATGTTTGGTATAAATCATAGGGACGAAACATGTAATTTTTTCTAAAATTTATTTAAAATGTTTGTTATTTATTAGGTAGTAATCGGGTATCAAAGGTAAGCTTTGTCCGTAAAATAAAACTTTAACTTGAACATTCGCGTTTTTAACAAACGTTTTTTAATAAAATGTTAAATAATTTATTAAATATTTTTATTAAATAAATTGTGATAATTAAATATAAATTTAATTATTATCATGTCGGTACGCGTTGTGTGCGGTTTTTCACAATTTGAGAGATATGTTCTCGTTTTCAAGTTAAATAAGTTCGGAAATGTTCAAAAGTGAAATATAAATAATAATAATAAGTGTAATTTATTATTATTATAAGTTTAAAAAATTATCGGTTGTTACAACTTTCAACTTAAAGTTAGTAATTGCTTTGTAAATGACTTAGGCCTAAGTGGTGTGTTTAAAAGTAGGCTTACAACTATAATTGGTGAAAAAAAATTGATTGATAAATATGAGAAGAGAGAATAAATGTTTGAACTTTTCAAAATGTGAATGGAGCCTATTTGTAAGTCTAATATGTAGGCTTATATATCATAACTAACAAAAATTTTGTTGTTATGATAATCTCTATAAATAACATACTAATGAGCTAAATAGAAATCATAACCCTTGGTCGGGCCATAATCCATTAAGAACCCCACTTAGCTAGAGCAGTAGAGGTTTAAACATTGAAGCTGAAGCGAAACTCATCAAACAAAGGTGCGGTTAATCCTATACGAAAATGTCACCATATTGATACCGGGATTGGAGATGCAGAACATGAACTGATGAGTAGCCAGCACATCGCTAACTGCATGTCAAACTCAATATGTTTTGTGCGTTGATGGTGCATGGGATTAGAGGAAAGATAAACATAACTCAAATTGTCACAATTTACAATAGTAGCTGACATAAGCGATGTATGAACCTCGCGTAAAAGATTACCTAACCAACGGGTTATCAACATTCGCAACATCTCGACACTCAGCCTCAACACTCGACCGAGAAAGCGTAAACTAACGCTTAAAGGATCATGGGAGGAGATTGTTTCTAAAAATAAACACAATAACCTATAAATGCATCCTCATAAATTCACATGCATTTTTTGAGAATGATCAAGTTTATCTTTTGTACATGCATTTTATGAGGACTTCATATATAAAAACTTTTATCTCAAGGTTTTTACCACTCAAGGAAAACCGAATATACAATTAGTATCGTCTCACACCAATAACTTACCTTATTTACGTATTATACGTAAATATATAAATGATCTCTCCTCATAAGAGAACATACATAGTGAGGAATCAATTAACTGAGGAGTTTTTATTTAGACCAATGAGAGAGTTCCATGTTGCCACGTAGGCGTAATATCATGCTCTTATTAACCAATATAAGTCAAAATTTCCCTCAATTTGGTCAAATTCATATTTCACCACCCAAAATAATTATGTATAAAAACACATATGTAAATTTTATAAAAGAAAAAAAACTAAAAAAAGCGAGGTGTTAATTAATAAAACTTTACATGTTTAATTTTAAATAAATCTCCAATCTTTCTCTCCGCATACTCATATTAAAACGATTTCAAAACTTGGTCTACTTTCTGCAAGCAATAATTCAAGTTCAAGGTTGTTTCAAGACAAGTCGCGATTTGAGGTAAAAACAGGGCGGATTTGGGCATGTGCGAGGTGGTCGACGGCACAGGGCCTCTGTTTTTTAGGGGCCCTACGATTATAAACATAGTTATCGCATCTCGATTTATTTAGAGTTCAACATGCTTATATATTTAGTTATAGCACAGGGCCCTTAAAATTCACGGGACGGCCGGTAAATACGTATCTGATGGTTAAAACAATATAATGTGTTATCATAGAATTTTGTCAGCTAGCTAAAAGGTAGGGTTTAGTTCGGCCACTTAAAATAAAGTTACTAATTCAATAGTGGTAGTGAAAGAAGTGGGCTGTACTTCTTTGATACGGGTAGGAGACTTGTTAATAGTACATAATTAAATGTGATTTGTGTATGTATTCATCTGTAAGAGGAGGGTAGATTCACTATTTTTGTTATGTTAATGTTGATGTCACTACTTTCACAATCCTCTCCTACAAGATTCTTTTGTTTTGATTCAAAGAAAAGTGTATTGTGTACAAGGACATATACCACATTCAAGCACGTAATGAGTGTATGATTTACAAATATGTTCAGATTTACAAATCAAATCCAACTAAAAAGGACTTTCCTTCAAGCCTTATTAGTAAAAGATAAATACTAGCACAAATATCACAAACGCTACAAGAAAACTAGGGGGTCTCGATGCTCTTTCAACCCCAGAAAATACTTCCCCGGTATAGACAACGATTGGACTACGCACTACGTGAATTCCGTCTGTCCACGTTAATGACACGCTCTCAGTTGTTAGCGAAGACTCAATACTTCCCTTCACAGTCACAACAAAAGATATCATCTGGTTTTGTGATGTGAACTCTAGTTTGCTGGGCTCAACGCTGAAATTTAGTTTCGAGCTTTCTTTTTGTATTGATGCAACATATGTTGCATTCGCTTGGCCCACATTTGTAACTCTTCTAGGGAAAGAAACCACAAATGAAGTTTTCACTTCAACTAGGACTGCCATTGAAGGATAATTAAGCTCGAAAATTTCCAACTTTTCCAGACAGATAGTATTTACAAATGTTGAATTTGCAGAATTTTGCAAAGCGTGGCTCCATATATTGTCGTACTGGTCAATATATGTCTCGTAGACAAGACCTGATCGGTAGCCTTTAAAGGATCAATATGCCCAGACCCATATGCAAATACAATCTGTATTTGCATATGGCTCTGGGAATATTAATCCTTTAAAGGTTACAGATCCAGGCCTTGTCTACGAGACAAATATTGACCAGTACGACAATATATGGTGCCACGCTTTGAAAACTTCTGCAAATTCAACATTCGTAAATACTATATGTTCGGAAAAGTTGGAAATTTTCGAGCTTACTTATCGTTCAATGGCAGTCCTAGTTGAAGTGAAAACTCCATTTGTGGTTTCATACACTCGCGCAATGTGTTGCTCACTGTGGCAGCAAGTCATATATGACACTTATGAAACACAATGTGTTACAGTGAGCAACCATGGTTGCTCATAAGTCTATATGACTTGCTGCCACAGTGAGCAACCATGGCGCATCATTACTAACGGAAAACATTCTAGGGCCAGAATTCCCGGCACATCTAACTGTTAGTATTCCTCTTTTTAAGGCATATAATGCACCAAGTGAACAACATCGGAGTTAGGCTCATGTTGACTGTCTAGGGCCACTGCAATAGTTATCATGTCAACCCCATCAGCTATTGCATCATCCAATGCTGTCAATATATCTGCCTCGTTACATGAATATACAGACTTTATATGCAGCGATGCATGCCGAAGGAACACCTCCTCTAGCAGTTCCTTCTGCTAAATCAAAATAGCTAGGATGCTTCACCTCATTCCCGGTTGCAATTGATGCAACATGCATCCCATGCCCTTGTATGTCTCTTGCAGAGAAGCTTTTCCCATTAATGCTGTAGGAACGAGCTCCAATCACCTTCCTATGGTTCGCAAGCATATAATTATACCCTTTTAGATTCTAAGTAATGCTAGAACTATATAAAGTGATAAGAAAAACGGTATAGAAAGATCCTTATGTCATATAAGAGATTTAAATTTTCCTAAATGGGAGACCATATATCAACTCTTACGGTGCAGTCAGTTAAGAATTTTTTTTGTTCAATTTAATCCTCAAATTCTTGATATTCTCATGTAACTAGATCATTCATCTAAATCAGACAACTAAACAAGTAATTTATTTTTACATGCAGCATGTCATATTGAATATTGGTTGATAATTCATCCATATATACATATCATTTCGTGGAGTTTTTTTAGCATTAATTGAATAGCGTTAGGATGTGATTCTTTTCTTTTATGTCCTTGATGTTTTCTAAGCATCTGGATTTTGCAACTTTTCAAAAAAAAAAAAAAAAACGTTTGAGAAAAATATTAAAATAACGATTAGAAAAAACTAGATGTTCATTATACTCCAAGTGCAGCGATAAAAAGGCGAACTTACTTGTTGCAGGTGAAATTTAAGCCACCAGTACACTCCCCTTTCCATTTCTTCGGAACAGGGCCAAAACCTTTATCGTGAAAGCTCTCTGACTCAGGCCAGATTCCGGTATCAAATATGCCCATTATGACATCACTCTCAGCAGCACACCGACAATCTATTCTTCTTGGGAACCCCATGAAGTCCCACGATCTTGTCGTTTGGAGTTGAAGAGTTTTACTCGGAATCACCAAAAGTACACCATTTAAACCTATTAAAGTGTTCAGCCAATGATCATCAATAATATTAAAGCATTGCATGCGTAAATATAGAAAATATCAGCCACAATAAAAAAGCTTACGAGTCAATTTCTCCACTTCTTCTAGGGAAAGATGTGCGGCAAATCCGTTAAAGCTTCTTGTATAACTCGGTATCAAGGATTTCCTAGCAAAACTGGTTATTTTAAAAGATATATATCTTGGAATCTACAAAAAAGAGTTCCAAAATATACCTTGGATCAATAATTTGGTTAATCATTTCAGAATGATGTACTGCTGGCGAATATTGATCGTCTTCCAGGAGATGTCCCATGTAAGCGATAAAAAGCTGCAAAAAAGATGTGTGAGAGTTGAATCGTAATAAGATTTGTATCCTCGTTTAGGTCTAATATACAAGCCTAATAAAAAAAACTACTGTATATATTAACCTTTGGTTTTTCGTCAGTTGTGGAGCATATAGAGAAGAAACAATTAAGCATATGCTGAGCATATAGATCATCTTCATTTTCTTGTACTAGCTTCACAAACTTATTAATTGGAGTGTTAATGGCTGATGAGTGAACTATAGAAGTATGGAGAAGTGTAGTGCATGCATATGGTATTTATAGGCTGTTACTCCCTCCGTCCCATATTAAGTGTCCACAATGGAATCTTTTAAGTCTTTTTGCATCAACTTTGACCATAAATATTTTTGTTTGTGTTATATAATATTGAACGAAAATTATACCAACAAAAAATATATTCAAAACTCTATCCATTCATATATCTTGCATCAAGTATCATATAACATAAGAAGAAATCATTAAGGTCAAAGTTGAAGAAAAAAGACTTTGAAAAAGTCAAATGGACACTTAATGTGGGACGGAGGGAGTAATTAAGTTTCTTAACATATCATGTACGAGACGTTATGATGTCAAAATTAATAATCTGTCTTGAATTCATCCACTACGTGAATTGTTCTTGTCATGCTTCATCTTTATTAAAGTATACTAGCTAGCCATATCATGTATACACCCATTTAATTAAGCTTTAATCTTTCTATCTTGTACAAAACTAGCTAGTTAATTTAGCAATTTTTGTTCACTTGCTTTCCATAAAGTGATAAACATACAACGGAAGAAAAAGGGTTAATTACTTGAAAATGTATTATACTTGTCACTTTTTGTTATTTTGTGTATTGAACTTTTTTTTTCTTATTGTGTGTATTGAACTTTTAAATTTGGACCTTTGTGTGTATTTTTGTA
Organism: Tanacetum coccineum; assembly: GCA_026074375.1. Lineage (NCBI taxonomy): Eukaryota > Viridiplantae > Streptophyta > Magnoliopsida > Asterales > Asteraceae > Tanacetum > Tanacetum coccineum. The sequence goes on along the minus strand of BQNB010165442.1, from coordinate 5,426 downwards.
ACTATTCAGCCATGTAAAATGACCATTTTACCCTTCGAAATTTGAAAAAAGTAAAGGTAAAATGGTCATGAATACACACAAATGTCAAAATTTGAAAGTTCAATACACACAATAAGAAGAAAAAAAAAGTTCGATACACACAATAACAAAAAGGGACAAGTATAATACATTTTCAAGTAATTAACCCGAAGAAAAACATAAAACTTATATTTTCTTACATTTGGCTTTAATAATTCAATTATACATTTGCTAATTTGGGACGTTAGGAAGTTTCTTAATAACCAAGTAAAGCTTGTGGCCGGCATGAGTTCTTTATTAGATTCTCATCATCTCCTCAAGTACGAATGCATGGATCAAATCAACGTACGTTGATGTGATATATCATCACTGGTTTGATCATTAGATAAAAGATTAAATAGAAAATCACCATCGTTTATAAAGTTTTAACATAAAGAGAAAGTGACACGTCTCTGAGAATTGGTACTTAAGTGTTACTTATTCGTATCTTAGGTAATTCAAGAGCAACCGATGTGAGGCGCGGAAATTGGCATAGAATGTAAAATATGTCTCAGAAGTTTAATATGGCGTATATAAGAAACGAATACGCCGTATACATGTCTGCTAGGTAAAGAGGACCGTATTGAAGGCGAATACGATGTATTTATTTATGAATAAGCCATATCGGATGGAGATCGTCATTGAAGAAATGAAGTCGTATTCCTAGTGAATATGACGTATTCATTTATGAATATGCCGCACTCGATGACAAGGCTGCACATGTGGTCATGGTGTTTTCGTTACTTGTCGTATATATGAATACAACGTATTCATTTATGAATACGCCGTACTCGATGTATGAATACGGCGTATTCATTTAGGAATACTCATGCGTCACGTTATGTGCAAGTTTTAAATTTATAACACGATTTACTAATTCTACTAAAAACGCATATGAGTAAGTATACTCGTCCGTTTGTAGCAAAGGTGATCAAGTCGAGATCGTCCCAAGGGATTTAGTGGAAAGTGTATTTAAATAGCGAACAAAGTAATAAGAGCATCATAATCCTAATTACCATAAAATTCGAAATATCATACGAGATTCAATCAAAGTAAAAACAATACTTGTGTGGAAATTTATTTTCTATCATATAAAGTGTTTGAGTTGTTTGGTTAAAACAATGAAAATGATGCATAAATCAATATTAAACGAGTTCCAATCCATGGCATATTTCATGAGAATCTCATTTTTACATTAGCTAGGTGATGAACCCTTTCAACCTATGAACACCAATAACACTAATCATTTAAGTTCAATTTGCTCTAAATATGATTTACCAAATTTATTCTCATGATTCCTATGACCTATACTCTTGTTTGAATCAACATAAGTCTGTTTAACATGTAAAGTTTTACCAACAAGAAATCATTTCGATCTTTAAATCCGGTTTAAGTTTTACCAACAAGTTAAATGACTCATAATTTCATGCATACAAATAATAATCAAACACTCATATTCAAGATTACATCATCCCACACAAGCATGAACCAACTACTCAATAATCATATTCATTTTCCAACACAAATAAACATCAAATATTCTTACATAACAAGAGTTCAACATGATAATCATTACAAGAATATACCTAAGATTTGATTATAAGTAAAATAAGAACTTTGGATTTGTAGCAATCCAATGCCTCCAATCAACCGAATTCCCGATACCATACGAACAAGAGCAATAATACCCTCCAGATTCATTCCTAACATTCCTGACAAAATGGCAGCGGTTCTTTAGCTTTTTGGGAAGGGAAATATATGGTTCAAACCTTAGGTTGTAAGGTTGAGCCTTTGGGATTTTGTCACTAGAATCACACCTAAGTTTAAGGCTTAGGGGTTGTTAAATAAACTTGAGAACACTTAGACACAGGAAAAAACAAGCTAAAGGAGTTATGGGTGGGAAATGATCGGCCTTCCCATCATTACACACCGTAAAATTGCTCATAAATGAAGTTAATGTTGCAGTTACACGAGTTGGAACCCGGTCGAAACCCTTCTCTCCTCTATTGGCGATTTTTGGGCGGTCCTTACCCTCTACAAATTAATCTCCTCTCTACTCTCAGCATAACACTTGTTGTTAAGGCTTCTTAATCTTTGATTTTGTTTGTTTTAATTCGAGTCTTTATCTGTTTTTGTCCCAATTTTTAGGGTTTAAGATTCGGTTTTTTAGGGATCTTATCAAAATCGGCATTAGGGTTTCGTCCTTTGATCTACTCCATTATTAAACCTAGTAATCATTATTAAACAACGATCTGCATTTAATTATGTGTTTCTTTTGTGTTTTCTGATTCTAAACCCTAGCTAGCTAGGGTTTCGTTATTGAAGATTAGTCATTCTTTTCTTGTTTGTACTATTGGTTTTCTGGTTTGAATACATTGGGAACGGAGCAAGTGTTGTTGAGTCAGAAAGGGAGAAGGGTTGGGAGGGGTGTAAAGGAGAAGCATGATTTGATGGTGGGTGAATCACCTGAGGTGGGTGAGCATGGTAATGTGGCGTTGGGTAGTATCTCTACTACTCGAACTATATCTGATGTGAATGGGGTTTTGGAATATCCAAACGTATCTGAGGCTCATGGGACTCAAGCTCAAACTAGTGCGATTAAGGAGAACATGAATGAGGTTAGTACAACAACAGGACCTACTCCGGTATGTCTTCATATGCTAATATTACTTGTGAACCGAAGAAGAAGGCTGTAAATTTTCGTACGTTATTTACTCCAGGGGTAATGGGATTGATGTAGTTATCCGAGTGGAATCTATTCGAACTATAAGTGAACGATTTGCTAATTGATGACATCAAATAACTTCACTTTTATAGCATCATTTATCCCATGTAAATTATTCATTTTGTATAATTATTGCAAGAATTCTTACTTAATCGTTTATATTTGAGAATTATAGTAATTATGGAGTAATTTGAGAATATTATCTAAAAGGCATGTATTTTGGAACTTAAATGAAGAGTTCGAGAAAGTCTACTGATCTGACAGCCAATACGCCGTATTATTCTAGACCTATACGACGTATCCAAGACTTTGACAAACTAAAAGACCATTGCCTGACTTTGAAGAATACATTGTATCCACATCAATGATACGCCGTATATAATACTTTGGTCAACAAAGAAGAACAAACTGGTTTTACCTTAATACGCCGTATCCATCAAGAAGATACGGCGTATCTGTGCCTACACTTCACAGATAACCACGAAGGATTAAAGACCAAATACACCGTATCCACGAAGACTCAATACGTCGTATCGAAGGTCAAACACTAGAAGATTCTAAAAGATATCAACCGTGGTCCTTACTTCAAGAAATCCCCAATACGCCGTATCTCACATCGCCCGATACGGCGTATCGATCAGTTTCCAAACTCTATAAATACAAGACCCTAAACTCAGTTTTAGGTATGCAAGTGAAGCCCTAAACCACCAAGTCGACCAAGAGACGAATAAAAGAGCATAGAAGGTCAGAAAAGAGCCTCAAGATCATAGGAAAACTTTTGTAATCTTCGCGCAATCAAATACGCGTTTAGTAAATGTTTCTTTTCTTTAATCGTTCATATATGAAATCGTGTGTATTTTTACAATGACTATAGGCTGATACCTTTATATATCAGTTATGTTTATAAAGGTTTAAAGTTTGGTTTGTTTATATCGATTGCTTAATTTATCGTTGATTGTTGATTATGTTTATTAATTTATACTTGTTTACGTGCTTAAGTATGTGACCTATCATTCAACTGGGTCTAGTCCTACATATATAATGCGCTGCAACTTCGGTGTTGTTTGGGCGTAGGTTAAGAGTCCGGGATAGCTCTCCATATAGCAACTTATATATCTTGAATCATAGGATCACAAATATTGACCTATATTTACCAATAGTTTAGTGAGCTTAGTTGGACTAGCAGGTGACCCTAGGATCAGCGAGTACGTTCTTGTTCAATTGGTAAGGACTCGGACAGTGGACTACTAGTATATAAGATGTCGTTAAACAATAAGTGGTTAAAGTCCCGATGAGCTAGGGTTTAGTAAGAGCACCATTACTTAAATCCTAAGATATATTATAATCAACAAAAAGGATGCTTTATGCGAATGCGTTTAATTGTGACAGGATTAGTGTGTCTAGGTTTTAGGAAGAAGTCCCGCCTAAATCTAAGAATGATATGCCACCTCGAGATAAGCACTCATTGCACCAATAAGCAAACCCGCATTTTTTTCGGATTATTCTTGGTTGATATGTTTTTCTTACATTATTGTTTGACCGCCCCTCTTTTGTTTGTTTATCTTCTTATGTGTGTTTATTGTTTTACTTGTCATCAAAACCCTAGGTTAGATAACCCAAACTGTGTCAGTCTCTCAGGCTGAAATCCTCTTTTTATCATTAGTTTAGGTTTAACTTAGGTTTAACATTAATTAGATTCATTTAGTATTAACATAGATAAGTAAAATACTGATAAATTAGATATTAACGCTTTCGCTCTTAGTGATCGACACCCTACTTACCAACGAAGCTACATCTGACCAGGTACACTGCCCGTTAGAGTGTTGTTTTTAGGTATAGTCGGCATATAATAAATAGTAACACTTGATACATAAAATAACACCTACACAACAAAACATCACTAATACAACATATGGTTTTTTCTTGGGAAAGCGAGTGGCATACCCTGTTGTTGCTAACTATGTTAGGAACACCTGGGGTAAATATGGGCTTGTTCGTTATGAAGAAATGGCACCCGGATGTGAACCTATTGAAAGAAGATTTTAGTACTATTCCAGTTTGGGTTAAACTTCATGGTGTACCTGTTACGGCCTTCGGTGAGGATGGCTTGAGTGCCATTGCTACTAAAATCGATACTCCTCTAATGCTTGATTCTTATACTTCTAATATGTGCATGCAATCATGGGGTAGGTCAAGCTATACTAGAGCTATGATTGAGCTTCAAGCTGATGTGGAGTTGAAAGATAACATTGTGGTAGTTATGCCTAAAATTACTAGGGAGGGCCACTATATATGTAATATATGTGTTGAGTATGAGTGGAAACCTTCTAGGTGTGCATCTTGTAAGGTGTTTGGCCATATTCCCAAGGAATGTTTGAAGAATATTGGTGTTGGGGAGACAAAGAAGTTGAAAAATACTAGTCAAGCTCCTAAGGGTATTCCGGTTGGTCTGAATGTGGGATTTAAACCTCACAAAGAATATAGACCTATTTCTAAAAAGACTATTGCTAATTCTAGCGGTAATAAGAAGAAAGGTGTGGACCATATTAATAAGGTTAGTGATTCAAACCCTTTTAAAATTCTTAATTTGGATGACAATGATGTGAAGATGGGTACCAATGGAGGACGTCAAATTTGGATAATA
>BQNB010165441.1:0-14221 GCA_026074375.1 Tanacetum coccineum | reverse complement strand
AATCAACTAATTTCTAAAGGTTTTTAGAAGAATTTTTCCATGAATCTACTATTTTCTGCAATTGTTCCTTTTCTTTTACAGCTTTCATTCCTATTCTCCTATATTTTTTAAGCTTTTAATCTTTTGCATATATTTCATTTTCTTGAAATGTAAGCTGTTCATTTAGAGATAATTGTTGCTTTTGAAAAGTAACAACTTGAGCTTCTAATTTCTTAACAGCTAGTATATAGGCAAGTATTTTTGCTTCTTGTTCACCTAACTGGTTCATTTGATCATCACATAGTGTTTTAAGCTTATTATATGAATCAATGCAAGTTTTAGAACATAATGATACCTCATTATTTGAGCTGACAACACCATCATCCATAGTCAACAAACAGTTCTAATTCTGCTCTTTCTTTCCAGCTCCTTGATCCTGATAAAAAGAGTCTCTCTTCTTTCCATCATTTGTCCCCTTGGATGGGCATTCCCTAGCAAAATGACTAGTGTTGTGACATTTAAAACATTCAAGCTTCTTTTTGTCAAAACCAACAGGTTTGTTTCCATCAATCCGGACTCTCCTTCTAGTCTTCTTGTAGAACTTCTTCATTCGAATAACAATCATTGCTATCTGCCAGTTTATGTCCATCTCTTCAATGTCCATATCATCAATCTGTTCTAGGTCTTCATGAAGCAAGTCCAAATCTTCTGATTGTTTGGCAAAGAGTGAATAAATAACTTCATCAGCAAAACCAGCAGGAACTTCTCTTTCTGGAATATTGTTTGAAGAAGTAGAAGGAGTATAAGTACTGTAGGCACCAGTATGACCAGACTTAACCTTGTTAGTGTTGCTCTTGCTGTGTGAAACAAAAGCAACATTTTGAGCACTTGCAGATGATTTTGAGGTACTTGTGAGTTCCTGCTCAAAAACCCTAAGGTTATTATATAAGTCATCAATGGATAAAGTGTCAACATCTGGTTTGGTTCTCATAGTCATTGCCAGATTTGACCAAGCTGGGGGCAAAGATCTGAGAAACTTGTGATTTGCATCCTCAGTGGATACTTCAGCACCATGAGCTTCCAACTGTGAGAGTAGTTGTTGGAATCTGTCATATCCCTTTTCTAACCCTTCTAAACTTGATATAGTAAATGCTTCAAACTGTTGTTTTAAAACAGCTTTCTGCATCTTCTTTGAATTTGCATTACCACCAAACCTAGTCCTTATGGCTTCCCAAATTTCTTTTGCATCATCCATTCCATGAAATCTTCTCAGATGTTCCTTGGGAATGGCCATAAGTAAGATGGTTCTTGCCTTCCTTTCCTTTTCAACAGCATGAATTTCTGCAGCAGATACTGGTGGAAGTACTCTAACAACACCATCTTTTCCAGTTGAGATTCTCTTCTTAGAATTTCCATTTTGAATTACCTTCCAAACATCATTGTCAATATATTCAAGGTAATGCTCCATCTCCATGGCCCATATATCATACTCCTCCTTCTTCAGAATTGGGAGTTTGATATTTAAGATAGTGGTTGTTGTAGGAATGAGTTGTTGTTGTTGTTGTTGTTGTTTTGGTTTATTGGTTGCAGTACCATTGTCTGATGCATCTTCATGGTATGATGCTTCATCATCACTAAGATGTTGAGAGAAATCATCATTAGCAGGTTGAGTCATTTTTCTAGATTTGAAAGTGATTGTTTGTGTTCTTGTGATTCTTCTTACTCAAAGTCCCTCTAGAGGCTCTGATACCACTTGTGGAGATCTTTATGACCTCTTAGATCGTTATTAAGACTCATCTAGGATATAGTAACAATGATTAATAAACTTGCATAGCGGAATAATAAAACAGAAATCAAAGTTCTGTCATATCCCTTTTCTAACCCTTCTGAACTTGTATAGAAATTCTTTTCAACTAATTGTTTTAAAACAGCTTTCTGCATCTTCTTTGAATTTGCATTACCACCAAACCTAGTCCTTATGGCTTCCCAAATTTCTGTGCATCCGTCCATTAATCCATGAATTTTCTCAGATGTTCCTCTTGGGAAGTGGAAATGGCCAAAAGTAATTGGTTCTTTGCCTTCCTTTCCCTTTTCAACAGCATGAATTACTGCAGCAGATACTGGTGAAGTACTCTAACAACACCATCTTTTCCAGTAGAGATTCTCTTATTAGAATTTCCATTATGAATTACCTTCCAAACATCATTGTCAATATATTCAAGGTAATGCTCCATCTCCATTTCCTATATATCATACTCCTCCTTCTTCAGAATTAGGAGTTTGATATTTGAGATAGTGGTTGTTGTAAGAGTGAGTTGTTGTTGTTGTTGTTTTGGTTTATTGGTTGCAGTACCATTATCTGATGCATCTTTATGGTATGATGCTTCATCATCACTAAGATGTTGAGAGAAATCATCATTAGCAGGTTGAGACATTTTTCTAGATCTGAAAGTGATTGTTTGTGTTCTTGTGATTCTTCTTACTCAGAGTCCCTCTAGAGGCTCTGATACCACTTGTAGGTCCAAAGTCTTGGATCTATTTAGCCTTTTGTAAGACAATATCTAACTTGGATAAATCCAAATCAACTATATGAGAGACAATAACTATGAATACTATGTGTTAATGCGGAATCTTAACACAAGTACTAAGAAGAACACAATGTAAAACTTTGTTATTTTCTATTGATTTCTATTAGGGTTCTATATATCAAACACTATGCCGTAGGGTTCCTTTTATACACCAAGGAAACTCTAATGGGCTTTACAAACGCGTGAAAGGATAATGCATATCCTTTCCTAAGATAACTATTAAGATAACTATTCTGTTACATAAACAGACTTAACTAGACAAGATCAGTACTAACTATAGTACTGCCAGACTTAACTTAGTACTGGCAGACTTAACTATGTCTACCAGACTTAACTCTATAACTACCAGACTTAAGTCTGTTTACAATAATTCCTAACAATAATTGTGTAGATCTTTATGACCCCTTAGATCGTTATTAAGACTCATCTAGGATATAGTAACAATGATTAATAAACTTGCATAGCGGAATAATAAAACAGAAATCAGAGTTACTTCAAGGTTTTCTTTATTCATTATATCCCCAAGATCAAATGATCCTTGAGGATAAACTAACTAATACATAGATGTTTATAACACATCTACTTACCATCTAACTATGCTAACTAACTAAATGTGTACACACACACGTTTTATTTTAGTCGACTCTCATTAAGAACACACACTTTTCTGGATACTAAAAACCATAAAGCTAGACCTCCTTTATAGCAAAAGGAGTCAAGGCCTTTATACATGGAAACTAATTAAAAGATCTAATGAGTTGACCAAAACTTTATCTCTTCATCTTATCTCTTTATGACCAAATCTTGGTTAATCTTTACATGGAAACAATTTAAAAAGAATTAATGAGTTTGACCAAATCTTTATCTCTTCAATCTTTCTCTTTTTTGACCAAAGCTTTTATTTTCTTTTACATCTGTAGAGTCCTATAAGACGACTTTGGACCTTTTGTTTCCATCTTGTTTCATATCGTGTTTTGTCTTATCAACTCAAATAAAATTCCCAACAAATCGCTTCCCCCTAGTTGATAATGATATAACCAAATAGAGCACGAACATCACTTGAATTATAATATACAATGAAAACTTCCCCTTAAGCTACAAGGACTACAAGTTGCAAATCATACAATCTTCTTCCACCTTTTTGTCATCATCAAAATCGGGACTAAAGTATGCAACATTCGATCTTCACCAACCACAAACCAATATTACGACATCCAATCCAAGCCTATATTTTCTATCTCCTCAAATTTACCCACCAGTAACACACTAAGAAAAATGAACTTGAGTAGTAACCCATCCACACTAGCAGTAGTAAATAATCGACGAGTATATCACAAACCTTCACCACCGAATAGCATTTAAAATGGTTAAACATTTTAACATTAAGCTTCTCCTGAAACCCATATGTTAACCATTTCTTGAATCTTCAATTCTGTAGGCTTTATGTAATAATTACTGATGAAGAAAATTAAGTATAACAAACTTGATGCTCAAGTAGAACAACCTAAACTTGTGTCTTATATGTTGTTTATCCACGCGACGTCGAACTCATACCAAGACCAAGATATGAGTAGATCACAATCTCTTGACAAAATCCTCAACTATATGAGACACTGAGCACTACAACGTAACTCCTTAAAGTGATAGCAAATGTGAGCATTGAGCACCATGAGAAAAAATCACACACCTTTGCTAGATTTGTCAAGTCTTCGTCACAATGTTATAAGCACGAACAAGTTACCTCCTCCTAAAAGGTATGATAAAACACAAACCCAAATAATTCCACTTCAACTTCAAATAGGTCATAAACAACCTTCTTCGTAACCAATTTGAACAAATAATCCAAAATACGAGCCTTTGAAACTTTTAGGAACATTTAAACCAAAAACCTTCCAGAACAAAAACTTTGACACATCTTTTCTTCATAAAGTCGACACCAACAAAAACCTTGAACAATCCTAGATATTGAGAGCCACGAGGCTCTGATACAAATTTTGTAGATCTTTATGACCCCTTAGATCATTATTAAGACTCATCTAGGATATAGTAACAATGATTAATAAACTTGCACAGCGGAATAATAAAACAGAAATCAGAGTTACTTTAAGGTTTTCTTTATTCATTATATCCCCAAGATCAAATGATCCTTGAGGCTAAACTAACTAATACATAGATGTTTATAACACATCTACTAACTATCTAACTATGCTAACTAACTAAACGTGTACACACACACGTTTTGTTTTAGTCGACTCTCATTGAGAACACACACTTTTCTGGATACTAAAACAATATGCCTAGACCTCCTTTTATAGCATAAGGAGTCAAGGCTTTACATGGAAACTATTTAAAAGATATTAATGAGTTTGACCAAATCTTTATTTCTTCATCTTTATCTCTTTTTGACCAAATCTTGGTCAAGGCTTTACATGGAAACTATTTAAAAGATATTAATGAGTTTGACCAAATCTTTATCTCTTCATCTTTATCTCTTTTTGACCAAATCTTTATTTTCTTCTACATCTTGTAGAATCCCACAATGACGACTTTGGTCCTTTTGTTTCCATCTTGTTTCATTCTTGTTTTGTCTTATCAACTTAAATATAATTCCCAACAAACTTGAATGATTTTGAGAAATTTAATCATGAACTATAGAACTTCATCCTTCGATCTTAGAAATTTTACCCAAGTAAACTGACAGTAATCGTCAACAATTACCAATATGTATTTTCGCCCATTGATACTTTGAATCCTTATTGGCCCGCAAAGGTCCATGTACATTAGATAGAGCTTTTATTGAATAGAGTCCTCAGCTTTAGATTTGTAGGTGTGTTTCTTGCTTTTCCCTAGAGCACATGCGGAATATAAATGATGTTTCTTAAGCTTTAATTTGGGCAGCCCGCGGACCAGTCCTTGTTTCGCTAGTGCGATGATAGAATTGAAGTTTAAATGTAAAAACCTTCAATGCCATAACTAAGACTTGGTCTTTGAGGCTTTTGACAAGAGACAAATGGGAGAGGATAACATCATATCTTTCAGAGACAAAGTGTATAAATTTTAGCCCCTTGATCCCTTGAGTAGGTCAACACCTTCTAAGTCACGAATGTAGCAGGTGTGTTTACGAAAAGCTACCTCAAGATAGAAATCACAAAATTGGCCAACATAAAATAAGTTATGTCCTAACCCTTCCACATAGTAAACCCGAGAAATCATAACGTTTCCCATCTGATAGTCACCATAGCCCATTATCTGTGCAATCTGATCGTTACCAAATCTAACAGTACCTAAAAATTTGTGAACAAAGTTGGTGAGTTGAGAGCGGTTGTTGGTCATGTGCTTGGAGCATCCGGAGTCCAAATACCAGAGAACAATTTGGACAACCTAAAATTGACAAGAGAAGAAGATGGAGAATTTGAAACAGTGGATACCCAATGTTTGTTGGGTTCCGAGATGTTAGAAGGCCTAGATCCTAAAATACTATGTTCACTGCTCAAATCTACCTATTTTTCAACTTTGGTTTTCTTACAGTATATCTTAATCTCTGGATTATGAGTAGTTACTGATTTTGAAGTGGTTTCCTTAAGAGGCTCTACTTAAGTGGAGGTGATCCTAGTTAAAGGGCACGTGTTTCCAACTATAGTGAAGGTTCGTCCTGTAGGTTTCCACCTATAACCAATATCGGTGAATACTTTACCAATAGGTTTCCAAGTTTTCTTCTTTTTGCTACTCTTAGCAGATTTAGATTTAGAACACACATTCACATCATTAACAAATTCAAGAAAACACACATCATGATTTTCATCAAACATACATTCATTACATTTAACACAAATTAATTCAGAATTCGCATTTAACATTATATGCTTAACATTTGCATTACATATAGGTTCACTATCACGATTCATTTTATTTGAATTAGATTTAACGCTCCTAGAGTGGTCTTCTACTTTATTCTTCATGTTGCTACTGGTTGTTTGCGAGATCCTATTGTTTTTGGTATTGCCTGAATGATGTGATCTGCTAGCACTAGTAGAACTCTTCATTCATGTAGAAGGCAACACAGGTTTGTTAGAATCTTGTGTTTTATGGGAATCTACTTGCTTTTGAGTTTTGCTTGATGATGTGGCAGGTTCGGCAAGCCTAACTTTCTTGTTTTTATTCAATGGTGTGACTGCAACCAATTTCTCACTAGGTTTTGATAAACTAGGGCATGTAGCTGTAACATAAACTAGCACTTCCTGAATTCGTTGAACATACTTACAGGCAGAGTCTAAATCATTATCTAAAGGTATTAGTGCTCTAGCGTGTTCAAATATTTCCCGAAGAGTGTCAGCATGTTCCTGAGAGTGCTTAATATAGTCTATGTGAGCATCCCTATTGTTCAATACTTTAGGAGTTAGATGTTCTAAATCAAGCTTAAACATTCCGAGAGCAATAACCTTGTGATTCTTCGGTTGGACATCATTGTCAACCACATTTTTGCCTTTTAAATTCTCAATATGTTTCCTCAAATTAGCAATTGAGACATCTTTTGCATCTAGCTTAGCTTGCCATTCATTTATTTTGAAAAATTCCAGAATTTCAGGAGCATTTTGATTGTTGAAAGATCTGTTATTCAGAAAACTCTCTTTTTGATGTTGTAATTTAAGTTCAAGATTAACATTACGATTTTCAAGTCGTGAACATCTGAGTACAACTTCATCAAAAAATTTCTTTTCAACCATGTGTTCCTTTTTGGAAAGCTCAGCCTTGAGCACTAGATTCTCACTGTATTCATCAATATAATCCTGCTTTATTTTAGCATAATTAGTGAGTGTAGCAAGAGAATTTACACATATGTGAACTATGTCTTGAGATAAAAAAAGTTCAAATAAGTGATCATTTTCCTGTATCAACCGCTCACTTTCAAGATTAACATCCACAAGACATTTATGATTAGCAGGTAACAATTGACAGGTACAGAATGATCATGCATTACAATATTCATCACATCTTGACAGATAACATGGTCTAAGAGTCGATCATTGATATGTGTGAAAACACATATCCGTTTTATATCAAAAATGACCCATTAAAGACAAAATTGTGCTTAAAATGCTTGTATATTGCTTGTTTTGTCTTTGTGATTGTGTAGGTACGGATATTGCAGAAATCATAAGAAAACGGTCAAAGCCGGACAAACACGGACACGAGACGGAAAAGAGCACACAAGAGCCGGGGATTTGATAGCAAGAAGGGTCAAAGTCAACCATTGGTCAACTCTTGGTCAACATTGGTCAACAAGTCAACCCTGGTCAAACTTAATAAGACAAAATCCTAAAAAAATTCCCAAAATAACCCCTCATTGTTAAACATATTTCAAAAGAACCCTTAAAGCCCTAATAACCGTTATCTTCTTATTAAATAAAGATAACGGTCATTATCTTCCTAATCTTAACCCAAACCCTTATAATCTTTAACCAGCCCATTTCTTTTATCCCAAGCCCAAGTCAAAAGCCCATATTCCCAGTCAACGCCCCACACAGTTATACTCAAAAACGTACACAGGGTAAAAGGGCGCGAAATGTTGTTACTGTTTATCTTCTTCTTTAGTTTTACCTCACGTCACAATCAAAGGGTAAAATCAAATTGAGGACGTGGCCTTTTAATTCAAGTACCAAAGTACACCCTGGCAAGTGAAGACGTCATGAGGAGCTTTGATTGGTTGAAACCCAAGAAGAATGACACGCGGGTCTGACAAGAAACACACCAATCATTGGATTTTTGTACTAAAATGAGTGCAAAAGAAGCACACAAGGTCTGACACACGAAATGCCACGTTGGCAATCCGTGTGCTCACTCAATGATCCAACGGATGAAATTAAAGATTGAAGGCCAAGTAATGATCCAAGGGACGAGATCTAGAGGAGCGTCTAACAACCTGAAGACCTAGAAGCATCTCCTCAAGGCTATAAATAGAGCTCCTCACTCACACACACATATCTTCTTTTCCTGCATTTTTTTAGTTCTTAAGTAGCTTATGTAATTTTTTAGTTTAAATGTAATTTCTCATTAAGCTTTTGTATTTTCAATTCCAAGTTATGTAATCTGTTTTTAAATCAATGAAATATTAGTTTACTTTATGAAATCTGTTTTAGCTTATTATATTTCTCAAAGCTCTTGTCACTGTTACATAAGCTCTAAATAAGCTCATCATAAGCTCTCTTAGTCTTTAAGCTAAGATTGAGCTCAAATCAAGCATCTAATCTACTTAAAACTTTAAAATCAGTTTAATACCTTTGCTAGAATGGAATTGAGCTTTTTGGATGATAAGCTTAACCTGGAAGAGCTTATGGGACCCTACCAGCTTATCCTTGGATAAGCTGGAGCTTGTAGAACAGCTCCTTGAGCATTAATAAGCCTTTGTTTAGCTAAGGTTTTGGTAAGTTCCTTATTTCTATTTCTGTCTGAATTTTCTAGCTTATAATTTGCTTATTTTGCTTATAATCTAGCTTGTTTGTGCTTAATTTTGTCTCATTGAGCTTATTGATCATGTTTTATAATCTGTTTTTAGCTTAAGTAGTGTAGATCTTAGTTTTTCACTTTTTGTCTTATAAATCAATAAAAACCAAAAATAATTAGCATAGGTATAAGTTCTTCATTTCTGGCTTATTTGCTTATTGATTAAGGTTTATTTTGGTTGTTATAAGTTGTGCACTATCTGGTTTTAAAGTTTTACTCACTAGATTTAATTTTCAAAAGCTTAAATGGATTTTAAAACTTTTAAAGGGGTGTTTGGGACAACAGCCCTAACCACAAGTTAGTGCTGTTTATGAACATTTGGTCTCTTATAGTTGATTTAAATCTCTCATTTAAACTGTTTTGAATAGGATTTATAAGTTAGTTTTGCTTTAAATTAGTTTTCATTAGTTGGTTTACTAATAGCTCAAATCTGTCTAAGTCTCACTTTGCTTTAAAAGCTCTAATCAGTTCCAATGTTTAAAATGGTTTTGTTAGTTTTTAATGTGGTGTCAAATAAGAATTAGATTAAGTGCCAGGTCTGCACATTTGGATTTGAGTTTTGGTTCAAATTGTGTCAAATGCATCAGTAAAGAAAATTAGATAAGAAGCTTTTATCATCATCAATATTCAGAGGGTATAAGTTGCTTATAGGTTTTGATTTTTAGTTTGCAAATAGATTTAGGATCATAGTTAATCTGTTTTAAGTTAGTCTTCAAAAATAGCTTATTTGATAATCTGTTTTTAGCTTTTAAAATTAGCTTTTGTCTTTTCAATTTCCAAAACAAAACTTTCTTATGCTAAGCATTAGGTCTGTTTTCAAGTAGCTTTTTCAATGAGCTTTTGTTTTCCAAAATTCCTTTCAAAAGCATTTTTAAGTAGTCTTTAGGATAAGCTTTAAGTAGGTATAAGCTGTTTTGCTTAAAGTTCTTGTTGGATAGCTTAATTTTAAGCTCAAAGTCTGCCTAGGGTCTGTTTGGTTTGTAGTTTTAATATAAGAGCTTATTTAGATTTTCAGCTTATGGCTTATATCCTTGTGCTTATTTCTTTCATAAGTAGCTTATTAGTGTAAACTTAACTAGTTAATAGCTTATTGATCTTAGTTTTCAGTTTATTTCAGTTTATTTAGGTTATTAAATGTTCTAAAAAAACCAAAAATATAGTTAAGTGTAATCTGTTAAGTTTTAAGCTGTTTTATAGCTTATTTAGTGCTTTTCAAAAATAGTTGCTTTTATTAAAAGTGTCTATTCTCAGCTTATCTACAACTTTGCTTTTATAAGTTTTCAAAAATAAAAAAAAGGGGAAGATGGAAATCGGGGGTGAGCAAGGCTCGAACCCCCGACCTCAACATCCTCAACCCTTATAAACGCCTCACACCACACACCTCTAACCATCGTGCCCTGGGGTCTTTTTCGTTATAGCTTTACTAGATTTATTATTTATATACATTTTGGCCTCTTTAGTACAATAAGTTGTTTAAGCTTATTACACAGCTTATTCGATAAGCTGTGTAACCAAGCTTATTTTTCTTAGATTCCTTTTAGTTTAAGCTATTTTCTGTATTTTTTTAGAATTTATATAATTAGTTTAGTATTTTTAAACATTTATTTTTATTAAAAACTTTGAAAAATCATAAAAAATAGAAAAATAATCAAAAAAATATAATTCTTTTTTAGAAAATTTTCTTTTATCATAAAGTTTCTAGGAAAATTAGTTTTGTTTCCGTAGGGTTAAAATTGCAAAATTTCTATTTTTAAAGAACGGGATTCGTTCCCGTTCACGTTTTTCGTGTTTTTAAGCTCATTTCAACTCCGTTTTTGTTCTAGTTTTCTTTAAACTTACTTTTTAGTCAATTAGAGTCTATTTAAAAAGAAAAATTCATTTTAGGTTTAATTTTGGAAATTTAGGTTTTTTAATTACCATTTAGGGTTCCCGTTTTGCGTTTTTAGTTAAAGTTTAATTCCCCGTGTTTGTTTTCGTGCTTAATTGTTATCATTTGCTTATTTTAATTGTTTTTAATTCATAGAAATAGATAATCAAATCAATCTTTGTTACCAATTCAAATCATTGTCCGAACAACAAACGTGGTCTCAATTTCATAAATCGTTGGGGAATAACGACCCGGGAATCATACTTCCCGGTTAATATACGTATTATATTATATATATATTTGTGAAGATTTTCCTTTCTACCTTTGTCCTCAAGGGTAGTTTGGTAATTTTCTATCATATTATATTTAATTAATACGTGTATAGATTACTAGCAATCAGTTTTCGTTCGCTTTTATTCGTTTTTGTTCATTTTCGCATGTTTTTGCACGTTTTCGTATGTTTTCGTCCGTTTCATATGTTTTCGTCCGTTTCCAGACGAAATTTGTTATTTACGTTTTCATGCGTTTCCATCCGTTTTTTTACGTTTTCGTTCATTTTTGTACGTTTTCATTCGTTTTTGTACGTTTTTTTACGTTACATAAAACACATAGAAATGGATGAATCAACGTCTGCAAAAACGAATTCGGCAAAAAACGGTTGAAAATGAACCGATTCAATATCCGACTAATGGTACGCTACTTATTTCGTTGTTATTTACTAGCTTGACGTTTCGTCGTTATTCAACCTCACACTCTCACTATCCCTCATAAATTTCACTTACTATGTATGTTTTCTATATCTATTCATCATCTTTGAGTTTTTATTTTTTTTACTTTATGTAATTTTGCTCATTAGTCAGTTGAATCTTTTAATCGTTATCATTTTTACCTTTTGTGTTATTTGTTTTTTTGGAGTATATGTTTCATAGTAAAGCTGATTTGATTATGCTCTGTATCATATGTATAGTATCACCTATGATATTTAAGTTCATGGTAGTGTAATTTTGTTTACTAGTTAAGTTGTTTAATTAATTTTGCTTTGAACTGCATTGGATTGATGTGTTTTATTTATGTGATTACTTTATATTAAAGTTGTATCAGTTGTAATATTTTAAGTTGATGATTGTTTATAATGCCTTTTAGTTAAACTTTATTATATGACATGTCTAATACCACTTGTGATATTTCATAAACATAGTTAATGTGTCTAATATCACTTGTGATTTTTTATAAACAAACAAGTTGGTTTTTAACCTTTGATATCACCTGAGATATTTTATTGTTTTGTATATATTTTATATATTATTACCTATGTGTTCTAATATTTTTATATTTTTCAGGTATAAGATGTTTTTGTACCTTTTATCACAATAGACAAACACATAAATTTGATGTTTTACACAAAAACTTGTTCTCATTTCACGACATAATGTTCAGTGTTGGAACTTACTGATTAATGTTATATCACATGTGATACATCAAGTGGGTTTGAATATCAAAAAAGTTATTCGGTTTTCACAATCTTCTATGAATAATCTGTATTAATTTGGAAGTTCAAAAATTATGTTTGATAAATGGTTAGAAAGCTAAGGATGTGTATTTTTTAATGCAAAAAAGAATGAATCATTTGGAGTCCTACACAAATATTTATATCCGTTTTACGAAAGCATGTTGAGTGTTCAAACTTACAGATTAGTGTAATATCACATGTGATATATCAAGCAAAATACTGCATCGAGAAAAAAACCAAAAATACAAAAAAAAACTCAAAAGAAAAGTATGGATTCTCATGTCGACTTGGGTCATTCATGTTTTCACCACACTATACATATGCATGTTATCTTGTGTTTAAATATGAAGACAACCAAGTTCAATTCAATGATGCTTGTTTTTATAAAGCAAAGTGCAATTTAGATGACAATAATATGATTTAAGGTATTGTCTTTGTTCATTTTAATTTGGTGACTAATATACCAGTAGTAGTGCCAATGGAGGATATTCAATTGTCTAAGTGATCAAAAAGTATCTAGATTTCAAATAAGAACATAGACTTAGAACATAGTTTTGTGGGAAAAGGGTGTTTGAATTGAATTTTCACAAATTATGTTTGATATATGGTTAGAAAGCTAAAGATGTTTATTTTATTTAATGTCAAACATGATGAATCATATAATGTTTTAGACAAATACTTATACTCATTTCATGACATCATATTGAGTGTTCAAACATACATATATGTTATATCACATGTGATATTTCAAGCGGGTTTAATTATAAAAAATAAAATTCTTCAATTTTCACCAACTTCTATAAATAAACTATATTGGTTTGGAGGTCCAAAAATTATGTGTGATAAATGGTTGAAAAGCTAAGGATATATATTTTTCAATGTCAAAAACGATGAATCAATTGGAGTTTCACACAAATATTTATACCCGTTTTACGAAAGCATATGGAGTGTTCGAACTTACAGATTAGTGTAATATCACACGTGATATATCAAAAAAATAATGCACCGAGAAAAAAATCAAAAAATACCAACAAAAAAAAAGTTTGTCGAAAGTATATGAAAGTGCCCCTTTATTGAAAGATAATTAAATGCTCATCACCATGGTGTAATTTATGTATCTTAACGTTTTACGGTTTGCAATATGTAATTTTAAAAAAATAAGGGTCAAAGTGTGTTTTAATTAAAAAAACACAAAAGTAGGAGGGGGTGGTGGATGTTTTTAAGGTTTAATCTTGTCCATTAGATAAAGGTTATTGTGTGGTTGAGATTAGTCCCTCGGTAAGCACCAAAAAGAAGTCTGTAATTGAACTTTTCTCTTGATACCAAACTTTATTTGGATGACTAATTATCACCCTCCACCTTCGTTTGATCTAATGGATGAGATTAAACACAACATATTAAGAACCAACTTTCATCCTTTTTTTCAAATATAAATATCTCTTAAACCGTTAATCGTTAAGCGAAAAAAATATACCATCACGACGAGCATTTAATTATCTTTTTATAGATGGGCACTTTGATATACTTTTGATAAACTTTTTTTCCGTTTTCTTCACTTTTTTTACGTTTTTCGTCTTTTTTCTATAGATGGACACTTTAATAAAAAAATGATTCAATAATAATAAGATTCTTCAGAAAATATCAAGTGTAGCATGTTATATATTGTGATTCCAGGAAACATAACGTGTTATCTATGAAACTGTGAATAGCATTCAGTATGATAGTGGCTGAGCATACATCAGGTGCAAAATATCTAACAGTAAGACATATAGATTG
>BQNB010165439.1:0-14221 GCA_026074375.1 Tanacetum coccineum | reverse complement strand
AATTATCGTGAAGTATATTAAATCCTTAATAATAAATAAACGTATATTAAGTATTTAATAAACGTACTCTTCGTGTCTTAATGCGTGTGCCCCCAATAGGCTCACATATTCGTAATGTACTCGTGCTATTCGACTACCATAATCCAACAGCCGGGCTGTGTGAAATTTAAGGTCGAGAGTAGTTATAGTCTTTATCGAGCACGAAGCAACTTACTATACCTTGGAAAATAAGTTCCCTAATTTGGTGCTGTAAATACGCATCATATGTTAATCTTCAATTGTAAATTATGTACTAAATTTGTTTGATAAGGCATGTGATCTAGTTCGGCCATTGGCATAGCTTGATTACATATATCAAGTGAACCATGTTGTTAAATTCAATACGCGCCTTATGTTTTTGTCGCTTAGGATCTGATTAACGGCTTTTCTTGATATCATAATTTTACAGCACACTCAAATAACTTATTTCAACAAACCATATACTTCTTTTTTTATTGTTTATATACAACCAATCTATAATTTACAAAAGCTGGAAACAAATATGATAGTAACAAACTCAAACTAATATTAGCTTAATTAGCATATGGTATCTTTTGGTTAGCCCATCAGCGAATTACAGCTTAACTGCTTAAGTATTAGCAGAGTTGTTGTCATGCATACTTGATGAGTCCATTACAGCCAAGCCCCATCTCTGCTCTCTCTTTTCGCGCTGCCAACATTCGTTTCGTGGAGTTGTAGAACATTGCGTATTGCACTACTTGTATTAAACCCAGAAGTGCTCCGATTCCATTAGGTACCTGATCAACAGTCGTCCAAACGATGCTTCTAATATATAAGTATTCGTTACATGTGATTACATAGATTGGTAAATGGGTTAGATAACAACTCAAATTTTTGTAGTACAAGTAAAATAAATTCGGGTTGGGCTTTGTCGGGTCAGCAAAACTC
Source organism: Tanacetum coccineum (assembly GCA_026074375.1). NCBI lineage: Eukaryota > Viridiplantae > Streptophyta > Magnoliopsida > Asterales > Asteraceae > Tanacetum > Tanacetum coccineum. The sequence continues at coordinate 13,273 of BQNB010165439.1, read as the reverse complement.
GGGAAGCCCTTTAAGCTAATTACTCCGAGTCACATAACATATGCGAGACGCTACTTAGCTTGTACAAAATGTAAGTGGGAAATATAAGATGCTTACTGCTATGAAGGGATCAAACGGGAAAAAGGCGTACAAAGACCAACTTAGACCGTTACAGAAGCTGAATAATGATAGTAGAAAACGCATAAACTCCACACTTTTGCTTGTAATCACCAGTTTCTGCAATTTATCCAAAACGTAGATTAATTAGCACACAACAATGTAATTTAATTAAACATGATCATTAGCTCCTATATTTGTATAAGTTGATGTGACATACCATGACGGATAACGGTGAAGCATACATAAGGATATTAGACACAAGGCCTATGCTCCCAACCAGGGCCGTCTTTGAGGGTGTGCGAGGTGAGCAACCGCACATGGCCTTAAAATTTTTAAAGGCCTCAAAGTTTGTCCCCTTAACAATATGTTAAACGTTTATATAACTAATTTGCATTATATCTTATAAATAATGATATTTTATATATAACATTTCTTCTTAAAAGGTCTCATTATGTAATTTCGCACAGGGCCAACAAAAATTTCTGAATTTTAGAGACGGCCCTGCTCCCAACTATAGTTGAACGCATTGTGTCGTATCCACCCTAGTAGCATGAAAAGCACAAGTATACCAATGATTAAAATCTCGACTAGCACCATCAATGCTACTTTGAATCTCTTTTTTGGATCAGAATACGTGAGAAATATGACCAAGTAACAGGCCTCAATCACGACCCCAGCTCCAAAAGAAATGACCACGAGTAGGCTATTCGGTTGCACAAATGGCATTCCATATAACACCCATACTCCACAGTTGAAAAAAGAAGCTAAGTATGGTACCGGTGATATAATACCCCTACAAACATAAAGTTATGATCATGCCATATCAGATGGAAATAAGAATATTATTAGTACCCACCACCGTCCATTTTACAATATAGCCGACCATGATGCACTCAGTTTAGATAATTCACTCACTTTAGATAATCCACTCACTTTAGGTAATGCATGTAAACTCATTGAGATAAATAAATAAAAAACTACTGCTGCTGCAAATACAAGCAAGTCATAGTGTTCATCAAAATCTGAGTTGAGTTCGGGTACGGTTCACGCCGGAGTTATTTCACTTGGAGACTGTTGGGTTGATATGATTGGCTCGTGTTCACGTTAAAGGTTCGGGTGCGTTCGCTAGTGATTTTTAGTTCGCGATAGGGTTGAGTTTTGGGTTCATCTATTCCTATACGTGTGGGTTGTGGGTTTCAATAGCATTCGATTCGGTGCTACTTCTCGTACTCATTTTCCGGTCTCGACATTATTTTTGTTCGACTAACGTCTAAAATCACATTCACGCTTTTGATTTCGATATTATCCTAGTTGCACAACACAATTATCATTCTTTCATTCGTCTACTCTGTTCCTCTATTCGTCAAAGAAAGAAGCTCCCACTTATTCTACACGTCAAGACAACAAGTATCATTCATTCATTCTAACATAGAAGGTAGCTATTAAAAAGTATTTTTATTATTATATTAAAAGGAGATACATTTACATAAAATACAATTCAGATTAATGATTGAGTGATATTCTTTTATTTAAAGGTTTTGAATATTACAAGCATGTTAAGAACTTTTTTTCACATTTTTATGAATGCTAGTGTATATCATAATCATATTAAGATTTAAAGGGTAAATTGTAAAGTGATTTTGATAAACTTTGAACACAATTATCTATATATATGTGTCATATATATAAGGACTAGTTTGTAAGTTTGCATTCTCCTTATAGAGAGCTTCGCAATGAACTTTTATGTGTCTAAAATGAAGTTGATGTGAATGAGATATCGCATCTCAAAGTTAAGCATTCGGTACCAAGTTTAAAGAGAAATTTTACGTTTATTTTCTATCACACATCGGTGGGATGGGTAAACTTATGAACACTCTATTGTGTATAAATAGAGGCCCTAATTACATAAGTTTAACACACATCAAGGCAATAAGTATTATTGATTTCCAACATATGGAGTACACATTTGAAAATGTAATATTCCAGGTAGTTTGTTAAGTCTTCGGCTGTTGTACCTTGGGAAACAGACAGAGTAACTGTTTCGGCTGTTGTACCCTGGGACAGACGGAGAATCTGTTTTAAGGGAAGCGTGTCAAACACGTGCCTCGGCTCTTTAATGCTAAGTGTGTCAAACACGTGTTTCGACTCTTGAGTGTTTCTTTGTTGGCGATCTATTAAGTCTTTTTGTTGTTTTATTGTTTTATTTAAATAGCATTTAAAAGAGTGTCTATTTTTTCTGTTATTCATTTATTGTTAATTATGTTCAAAAAAAAATTATTGTTAATTATATATATTATAATCTGGATTTTTTAATAAAAGTGTTAACCGTTTCCCTACATTAATTGTATGATTATTTTCTTATTTTTAGATCCCGTTTAGAACAGATCTTTGATTAGCTTGTTAAAGCTTTAGGTATCTTAGATAAATCTAAAACAACTATGATAGAAACCTTGAACAATATATAAAGATTATGCGGAATCTAATCTTTATACACCAGAAGAATAATAAAACAATGTAACAGTAATACAAGATCTTTCTCTCAACTTGCACTATATTGAACGATTCACAAAACAACTATATGTTTTGCCTAATAGCTATGATTTATCTATATGTATTCGATTCTATGATTCGATATCTCTAACTATGTCGCAGGGTTCCTTTTATACACCAAAGAAACCCTAATAGGCTTACAAAACGCGTCAAGTGATCATGCATATCTATTTCTAATATAACTCATGCATATCACTTTAGCAGTACTAACTATATAAAACTAACAGTACTAACTAAACTGGCAGTACTAACAATGTACTGGCAGCACTAACTATTATAACTAGCAGTACTAATAACTTAGACTATTTTCTAAGTTCTTCAACAACAACATCAAGTTGAACCAGCAGTACTAACTTCCAAAACTAGCAGTATTAAATAGAATTAGCAGCACTAAGTTGTAGAAGTTTATAATTCCCAACAATCCTCCCCTAAACTTGATATTTACTTGTCAATCATCAAGTTTCTTCACTGTAAGCTCCATAAACACCACGAGGATGTATCCAAACACTTCTTCATTCTTCTATCTGTGACTTGATAAATTTGAGAAGCTCAAATGCCATTGTGGTCTCAGCTTCAGCTTCTAGCTTCCAGTTTAACATCTTTTGCAGCATTTCCTTGATGAGAGGATACCTTTTCTCCACTAACATGTTAAAGCAAGTCAAAGTACCATCCATCAGTAATGAGTGAACTCCACAATTTTCATATAATTTCTAGCTAATCAGAGTCTAATCCTGTTGGTTACTCCATACTTCATCTTTAGCATTTGGTTCAAACAATATCTTAAGATCTCCCCAAAGCAACAAATTATAACCTTCTGGAGCATTGTCTTCAAATCTTTTCATTGCCAATCTTTGCAAATCCTCTAAGTCTTGTCTATCAAATTTTCTCAGCATACTTGAGAATGTTTTGTGATAACTAGTATTTCCATCAGCTCTAATTATCTTATAAACATGAATTTCACTTCTAACATTCTAAGATTCCCAATCAACTATAGGGAACTTGGCAAACAAAATCTCTGGATCCATAGTCTCTTCTTCATTTAGAACTACTGTTAACCACATTCTCAATTCTTCTTTTTCTTGCTCATAGTCTGCTGCTTCTTCATCACTCTCTGCAGGCTCTTGTTCCTCTACAGCATCCTTTAGCTTTTGCCTTTTTGCACTTTCTTTACTTTGCTTTTTACCTGTCCTTTTTCTTGCAAGATTTTTCCTTCTACTGCCTCCTGCTGACTTGCTACTGCTATCATCCTTATTTCCACTGTCTTTAATCACTTCTTTTTCTGAATCCATTAGTATAAAATCTTGAATTCTCTTTTGCACTCTTTCATATAATTCATGGATTTCATCATAAGTCTTTCCTTTTAGCTGACTGTGTTTGTAATCACCCATGTTCTTTAGATAAGTCATCATAAGATTTCTCAATTATGTTTTAGTAGGTAGTTTATTTCTGCTTGCCTCTGCTCTTTCTGCTGCTAACTGTTTCTTTCTCCTTTTAAAGAATTTTGCCAATAACCTAGCCCTTTCTTCAATTGTATACATTTCTTGTTCTTCATGTGTTAGTCTAGCAGTCAGTTCATAATCAGCATCCATTCTTGCCTGCACCTCATCAAACATTTCAACTATAGCAACCTTAGAAGCCTCTTCTTGCCTTTCTCTTTCTTTTTGTCTCCTTTCTAACTCTGCTAACTCCTCTTGATGCAGTAACTAAGCCAACTCTGTATCAGCTTAAACTTGCAAATCACCTTGATCTCTCCTCTTGATTTTCACTAAAGGATCATATTCTTCTTTAACTAGCACACCTTTACCTTTGTCTTTAGGATCAATGGTTGGAAGAGGCTGAAGTGTAGTTGTTGATCTGACAGGTTTGACAATTCTAGAAGAATCTTCAACATCTGTAATAGAAACTCCTTTCTCCTTAGCTTTATGTTCCTTCATCTTTATCAAAGTCTGAGCCATTGCCATAGTAACATCCTCATCATCAAAGACTATTGTTGTTGTAGGATGTGTCCTTGGTTCAGCAGTACTAATAGTTACACCAACAGTAGTAATTGGTGCACTAACAGTACTAACTCCAGTTATAGTAGCATCAACTATCTCTTCTTCAACATCTTGCATAGAATCATCATGAATTCCATCAAAGTCACTTTCCTTAAACATTAGCTTCCTCTTGTCTTTATTCCTCCCTAGTTTGGATGCATCCTCCTCATCCAAACTTTTGTCAGTAGAAGACTTAACTCTGCCTTTAAATAATCTCCTCTTCATTGGTTGTGAAGTTCTTGCCTTTTTCTTTTATTCTAGCCTCTTGGCCCTTAATTTCAATCTTGTGATCACTCTATCCTAAGCAGTCTTAGCTTTCTCTAAGGCAAGAACCTTGTTTGACAAATTTGTACAAATATTCATCAATTTCTCTTATTTTAGTCTACCCTGATCACATCCAGGTATGTAACCTCCTAGGAGAGGTAAATCCTAAGGTATGGGTGGTACATTTTCTGTCAATTCAAAGGTATGTTCCATGCTTCCCTCCCCACTTCCAGATGTGTGACCTTCTGAGAGAGGTGGTTCATTGGGCTGGTCAAGCACTCTCTCAGACCTAGTCTGAGTAGGAGTACCCCCTATGGTTTTTTGGCTCCTGGGACTGCCACCTATATCTATTCCCTAAGGAATATTAACATTAGGCATTGTCGTGGTCTGGGTTTTAAGTATGTTATCACTGTCCTGTGCAGCATCTAAGCTTGCATCAATAGTGATAGCCCTTTCCACACTGTTACCCCCTCCTCATGGACAGCCTCATCTGCTCTAAGGTCTTGAGGCACACTAGTCTGAGGTAACTCAGTGTCCTTTTTGGTTCTCCTACGTTTGTGAGTCTTTCTTTTTTGTTGGTATGTAGTAGGAGATGGAAGTATTGGCTCAATTTGAGCTTCATGAAAAACTATTTGAGATACTACACTTTGAGGTGCTTTTATTTGTGGTGCTGCAGTTTGAGGTGTTTTTGTTAGAATTGATGCAGTTGGAGGTTCTGAAACAATAGGTTATGAGGTAGAGGGTGTGGGTTAGGGTTCAGGGGGTATTGCTGAACCTTTACCCTCAGGTGCTTGGTTTTGCACCAACATAGTATCAAAAAGAGGTGTAATTTTGCCTGAAAAATTTACACTTTTCCTTGCCATATTTGAGAAAACCTTTTTAGTATGGCATGGTGTTACATAAGTATCATTAATAGGTTCAGGTAAATTTGGAATTTGGTTATTCAAAAAGAGTTTTAAAAACCTTGGATACATCAAAAACCTCTTTGTATCCAAGTTCCTTAACATACCATCAAAAATTAATTTTGAAAAATTAAATTTTTTACCTTTTGCTAAACATATAACTGCTAAAGCCAAATTAGTCAAAAAATTCATTCCAGCCAGTTGATTTTGAACTTATACAATGAAGGATGGTATGTATCAGGAATTTCTATTGAGGTGAGAATGAACCTTTTTGAAAAGTTAGTTTTGTAGAAAGCTGTTCATAACCCATCAATGCAAGGTTTTCAAAAATCTCAGCATTTGTGAGGCAAGTTATACCATCCTCATCATCAAGGAGAAGATCACTTCTTACAGATGATTCTGATATAACCACAGCCTTGTCATCGACAATAGCATGTATTTTCTTAACTGAATTGACTATTTTGGAAGTAGCAGTATTCCAAAACTGTTCAATATAGGAAGCATAGATAGTGGGACTTACAGTAAGAGCATAAGTAATAAAACATGAAGAGAGGATGTCTACTATTTGATGAAACTCTGAGTTGTCATCACTCTTTCCCAAATAAGCCACCATATTGTGCTGATCGACAAACTTCAAATCCGCCATTTAGCAAGTTATTGATTAGAAGGGTTCTGGGCTTAGGTTTGGTGATGAAAGTATGAGGGTTTCGCAAAGTTTAATTGAGATATTATAAAGAAAGCTTAAGAGGGTGATTGGACCGATTGAATAAAATTGAATTTTTATCTTGAAGAAACCATATAAAGGAAAGAAAAATCAAGAATTATCCAAATATAGACCCCTATAAGCTATATTGTTGGCGGAAATATCTCAACGGATATAATTAATTAAAGAAAATCTGTTATGACTCTAACAGTATTAACGGTAACAAACAACACTAAGTTAGACTAGCAGTACTAAGTTTGTACTAGCAGTACTAACTTTGGCACTTATAGTTTTTGGCAAACTGCCAGCCATCAACGAATTTGAGAATTCTTTACCAGTTGTTGTTTGCCCTGGAATAGCCAATTCTTTCTTGTCTGTTAGACATGGTGAATTGATGACCATTTGTTATGTGGTGAAAACCAACATGAGTAACATCAGCAGTATTAATTAAGTCACCAGTATTCACACCAAATCAGCATATCCAATATTATCCTTTAAGCTTTACACATGCAAAATGTTAGTTCCAAACACAAAGAAACACATTCCAAACCATCTTGCATAATTACTCATAATAACTAACAGTATTAACATTTAAGCTTAGCAGTACTAAGTATCAGTTACCAGCATTAACCAATTTTCATTACTTGGAAGTTCTTACACGCCATTCTAATTATCCATGATGTATAATCTGTTGTAATTATACACATAGTTCCATATATCCTTTGCTCAAACAAAGCTTCTATTAGCTACACCAATACTCATGTACACAGCAGCACTAACTGAACCTAGCAGCACTAACTTTTATACTAGCAGCATAAAGTTTTACCCAGCAGTATCAACTAAACTCAGTAGTATTAAATAACTTGCCATCATATTTACCCTTCTCAAGCACCATATATACACAACTAACATCCCCTTAATCCATGCTCTAGGGATTAAGCATAACAATGCTTGCAATCAAAAACTGAAACCTAGCCACATCAAAGGCTTTAGTAAGAAGATCTGCAACATTGTAGTCTGTATGAATCTTGACCATTTCAATCAACTTTTTCTCATAAGAATCTCTAATGAAATGATGCCTAATCTCTATATACTTGGTCTTTGAATGATAGACATGATTTTTCATCACACAGATTGCACTTTCATTATCCACATGAATCTTGGTCTGCATAAAATTATATCCATAATAAAGTAATTGATTTTGGAGCCAAAGAACCTGTCCACAACAGTTGGAAGCAGCAATGTATTCTGCTTCAGTTGTGAAATTAGCCACAATTGTTTGTTTCTTGCATTGCCAAGAGATTAGCCTACTACCTAAGAACTGACAACCTCCTGTTGTGAATTTCCTTTCAAGACTAGCACTTGCATAATCACTATCAGAATAATCTATCAACTCCAAAGGTGAATCCTTATGATACCAAAGGCCCAAAGTGGGTTGACCCTTAAGATATCTAAACATTCTCTTCACTGCATGCATATGAGAAGCTTTTGGTTAAACTTGAAATGTTGAGCATGCATACACAGCAAACATAATGTATGGCCTGGAAGATGTTAAGTACATCAATGATCCAATCGTGGACCTATATAGGTGAACATCAACATCTGTTCCATCTCATCCTTTGATAAAGGCTTGTGTGTCTCCATTGGAGTACTTGCTATCTTTACACTAGAAAAAACAAACTTCTTTAAGATGTCATAGACATATTTATCCTGACTGAGAAATATGCCATCTTTTCTTTGCTTAACCTGCAACCCTAGAAAGAAAGTGAGTTCCCCCATGGAGCTCATCTGAAATCTTTTATGCATAAGCTGCTCAAACTCAGTTCTCAAAGACTTCTTTGTAGAGCCAAAAATGATGTCATCTACATACACTTAAACAAGTAGAATGTCATTCTTGATCTTCTTGATGAACAAAGTCTTATCAATAGTCCCTCTTCTGAATCCATTTTCCAATAAGTAGGTAGATAAGGTCTCATACCAAGCTCTAGGAGCTTGATGAAGACCATATAACGCTTTCTCTACCTTGTACACTCTATCTGGATATTCTAGATCCACAAATCTTAGAGGTTGGCTAACATATACCTCCTCTTCTATAGTACCATATAGAAAGGTACTCTTCACATCCATTTGTTACATAGTGAAGTCCATAAATGATGCATAGGCCAAAAATAACCGTATTGCTTCAATTCTTTTAACAGGAACAAAAACTGCATCATAATCTATGCCTTCTTCTTGTCTATGACCTTGTGCTACCAGCCTGGCTTTATTTCTAACAACAATCCCTCTCTGATCTTTCCTGTTTCTAAAGACCCACTTGGTACCAATGGCCCTTTTACCATGATGTAAATCCACCAATGTCCAAACATTCAGTAGCTTAAACTAGAGAAGTTCTTCTTGCATAGCTTCTACCCAGCTTTCATCATCCAAAGCCCGAGTAACCTTCTTTGGTTCCATCTGAGAGAGAAAACAAGCAAATAGACAATTTTGGAAATCTTTATGATTAGTTCTTCTCTGTTTGTTTATGAAAGTTATCAATCATGCTTCATTTTTCTTAGACATTCTTCTTGTCTGGACAGCAGAGTGCACTTCTCTAATGATTTGATCTTTAGGATGATCCGTGTGTACCCTTGTTGAGGGAATAGGACTGACTGATATTATAGTCTCCAAATTATTGTAGTCAGCCTCTGCACCCTCATCTCTATTATCATAAGCATCATCAAAGATGTTAGTGTCTTCCAAGTTTATCATCTTAGAATAATCTTCAAGTGCATCAGCAACATTAATAGTTGGACTAGCAGTATTAATACTGTTAGTACTGTTAATGTTTTTAGAATCATCTTCACTCTTCTCATGATGATCCAAACTTCCTAGATCATCAGTTTTACTTCCTTCATCACATGCTGGCTGGTCAGTTTCCTTCTTGCCAGCATCATCTTTAGGTGTGGACTTAGCTTCCTCAGAACTTGAAGGAAAATATGAACTTGTATGCATTAATGGTAATAGGATGTATTCTTGATCAGGAACTTTCTCTTTTCTAGCTTGTCCTGCATTAGAATTAGTCTCAGAACCTGCATTACCATTAGTTCTATTTCATGCACTAACTGGTTGATAATTCATTGAATTTGTTAGAGTATCAATATCAAACAGCCATTTTGGTCCAATTCCTATAACATTTGGTTTATTTTCAAGAAAGTTTACATGCAGGATTTCCTCTACTTTCCTAGTTCTACTATTAAATACACTAAAAGCCTTGCTATTTATAGAGTATCCAACTAAGAACCCCTCATCAGCCTTTCCATCGAATTTACCTAGGTGGTCAAGGGTGTTAAGAATAGTAACTAGACAACCAAAAGGTCTCATAAAACTTACAATAGGTGCTCTATCGATTAAGAGTTCATAAGGTGTCTTATTATGAGGTTTAGTCACTAAAACCCTATTATGTACATAACAAGCAGTATTAACTGCTTCAGCCCAAAATGGTATAGGTAATAATGAATCTACCAACATAGTTTTAGCTGCCTCTATGAGGGTCCTATTCTTTCTTTTTGCTACTCCATTTTGTTATGGAGTCCTAGCATTACTAAATTCCCTCTTAATCCCTTTGATACCACAGAACTGATTCATTTCATAATTTTTAAACTCAGTCCTATTGTCACATCTCATGATTTTAACTTTGTGATTCAATTGGTTTTCTATTCCTGTTATAAAGTCTTTAAGGATTCCACTAGACTCATCCTTTTTAGCTAAGAAGAAAACCCAACTAAATTTGCTATAGTCATCAGTGACCACTAGGCAATACATTTTACCCATGATGCTCTTTACAAAAGTTAGTCCAAATAAGTCCATATGTAAAATTTGTAAAGGTTGGCTGACAGAATTCACAAGCTTGGACTTACAAGAGGCTTTGTGTTGCTTTCCTTTCTGACAAGCAACACAAGTGTGGTCATTTTCAAAAATCTTTGAAGGAAAACCTCTGACTAGATTTCCTTTCACAAGTTTATTCATTGTTTTAAAGTTTATATGACCAAGCCTCATATGCCACATCTTAGACTCATCATTTATGGCCTTTTCAAATAAACAAGTCAAACCTTTTGAAGGAACAACATTCTTTAGGTCAAAACGGTACATATTATTCTTTTTGGGAACCTTAAGCAGTACTTGACTTCCATCAGGTAGCTTAAAATCAGGAGAAAGAATAAGACATTCAGTTTCAGTGAAAAGAACACCATTTTTCTTGTCACACATCTGTGAGACACTTAAAAGTTTAAACTTAAGTTCTTTCACAAAGTACACATCTTCAAAGTTTAATTTTCTAGTTCTAATTTTACCTTTACCAGTTATTCTACCTCCTTTAGAACTGCCTACAACTGCAACAAATCCTCCATCATAGTCTTGGTAATCTGTGAGATATGACTTGTTTCCAGTCATATGCCTGGAGCATCCACTGTCAAAAATCCTTGTATCTTTTAAAGCATCTTGTGGATCACCCTGCATATGAAACATAAGAGAATTAGTTTCTCTTGGGGACCCAAGCCATTATTGACTTGAGTCTGCCTACTGGATCAACATAGTCGAATTGCTTACAAGTGTATGATCCACTGTTTTTGGAGACATGATCTTGGACTTGAATTTTAGGTCTCTAAACCCAGCATGCTGAGGACTTAAAAGCATTATTCCTTTGTTTCCCAACAGCACTAGTTACCCATTTTTCTTTTGCGGTATTAACAGAATTTACCTTGACAGTATTAACTTCTTCTTTCAAATTTCTGTTTGTAAGTGTTGTTGTTTGGTGAAAAGATCTCCTAGATAGTGAATGTGACTTTTGAAAAGAATTTGGTCTAGGTTTTGCAACATTCACAAAGGGTTTAGGGACAGTAATATTAATAGGCCTGGCAGCACTAACTGGTGCTGCTGCTTTTGAGGTGGTTTACCTAGCAACACTAATTGGTACTAGGTCAGACTTGGTTAAAATTGTCGTTGGAGCAAAATTCCTTCTAGAATTAGAGAAATTTTGATGATTAACCCTCATAGCATTATTCCACACTGGTCTAACTTCCCTTTGACAAGTTCCCTTTTTCACATTATCCACCACAGATTTTTGTACCATCTTTTTATCATGAAATTCACAGTCTTTAATTAGATGGCTAAAACTACCACACACAAAACAAGCTTTCTTAGTAAACTAAAACCCAACTCCTAATTTCTGAGTTTTCATTTCATTCCTATTTGTTCTGTTATTCCTAGGATTTTCACTAATTTTCCTAGGTAGATTAACTTACTTAGGTTTTTGTTGAACATTATCATATTTTAACACCCTTACTTTAGACTTATCCTCATCACAATCAGATACCCAATATTCAATTATTGGGGCATCAGGAGTTTTCTGAACTTCATTAGAGGATTTTTCACAGACACTCTTATTGACCTTAATTTCATAGCCTTCAAACTTAGGCTGTTGAAACTCCTCTAGACCAGAGTTGGATAAGTTAACAGTTGGGGGTGCAAATAAGCCTGTAGGTGGAGGTGCAACAGCATTATAGTTTACAAACCCCATACCTTTCTATTGTTATCAAATATTTGACTTCCTATCAATTTATCTAAGCTCTTAGAAGCATTTTCAAAATTGTTAATTTTAATCTGATTGCTCTCTTTTTCTTTCTTAAGTTTTTCTATCTGGATATTAAGAGCATTGATCTCTAAGTCTTTAAATGAGGTATCTCTTTTTAAAACAGCAATTTAATCACATAACATAACCTCATTCTTCTTGTAGAAGACAAGTTGTTCTTCCACAGATGTTAGACCTCTTTTATATGTAGCTAGATCAAACTCAGGTTTATTAAGCTCTATTATTAAATTATCATACTGAGTTTTAAGAGTTTCATCATTTTTAAGACATGTATTAGAACAGGTTTTGTCATTATGTACCTCTGAGTTTGAGAAAGCCATAAGAGCCATGTTGGTTGGTACTTCCTCATCTCCCATAAAGCTCCAATCAAAACCAGCTCCATCAATAGCTACCATAGCTTTGGAAGAAGTTTCTTCCACATTCACAGTTTTTCTTGAGTTGTCTTGATTTCTAGACCTGTTGTCTTTGTCACACCCCGCCAAGGCGGAAACGCGAGGCGTAACGAGAAAGGATATCATCACAACACATGGTATCTATATAGAGAATACTAAAATGAAAACTAAAGTAAAGCAAAGACACAAAGTGTCATAACAATACCCAAAACCTAATGGTGTATTTATTAACGAGAAAGAGGTCTCGTCAATAAATGACATGCAAAACATAATCCAAACAATTCATGCAAACGCATTTATTCAAACAGAAAGCATAAATAAACTCTAAGCATCTTACGGTCTCTTCTAGCCATTTTGCTCTATCTTAGCACCATTAAGCTCACTTGAAAATGATGCTTAAAACGTCAACATAAAGTTGAGCGAGAATTATAGGTTTACGACATACAACAATATCTAAAATAAACTTTCAATTAGTTGCTGTAATTACCGAAACAATTCATGCCACAAAATAACCACAACGGGACAGAATGTGCCCACGATCCACAATCATACCAAATTCACATGTGCGTTACATGGCCTCATATTAGCTAACGCAGTCTTATCACCGCCAAACCTTATTTTTCATATTGGGATCCACAATACCAAACATATCATATCATAACGCAACGGGACGGAACGTGCCTACGATCCAATACACATAA
>BQNB010165438.1:2937-14221 GCA_026074375.1 Tanacetum coccineum | reverse complement strand
CATTGAAAACACAAACAAGTTACCTCCTGCTAAAAGGTATGATAAAACACAAACCCAAATAATTTCACTTCACCGTCAAATAAGTGATAAACAATCTTCTTCGTAACCACATCTTTAATAAATACGAGCCTTTAACCTTTTAAGAACATTTAAACCAAAACCAATAACCAAATAGTAAAACCGAAAACAAAAAACCTTGGTTTTCTGTTTTATCTGAGATCCATCATGTGTGTGTTATCCAATATCGTACACAACTAGCAGTACTAAAATCTTCTCGGATGACACTAGCAGTTGAAACTTCTTTTTCTCGGACAACACTAGCAGCTGAAACTGCTTTCAACAACATACGAGTAGCATTAAAATAGTCTGGTAGCATTAATCTCCCCATTGACAGTATTAAACGCAAATAAAAAATATACCAAATATAAACCTGTTGTATACCACGTCCAAGATATAGAAATTGATTTTAGAATCAAAATACAATCCCTAAGAATAAGGAATTTCACATTAAAGCAGATCCATCCTCAAATCCATGTATCATTATCCAAACTACTGATAATATAATCATCACCATCCTCACGACGACTTCTTGAGGAAACAATAAACTTAGCAGATCAAATTCTTGAAAACACAAACGTTCTATTACTATTTTGAGTCCCATTGCTGCTGAAGCGCTTTAAACATTCACCATGATGAATTACCCAGCAGTAACTACGATTGATTACTAAAACCCTTACCCTAAACATTAAGGTTTCGAACCATCTTTAGCCTTCAAACCAAATCATTAAAACCCTAAAGTGATTTCGAACCAGGTCCTGCTTTGAAGTCGTTTAAGCTCAAACAATATTAGCCACTAGCAGCAACAAAAAGTATATACTACTTGTAGCAGCATGAAAAAGTAGTATTAATGAAGTTCCTTGACAGCCTTAAGTTCTGAAGTAGCAGCATTAAGTGGATAATGGACAGTATTAACAATAAACTTTATTTGATCAAATCACGTGCGCATGTTGCTTGAAGAAATGAAGACAAATAATCCATACAAAACAGATCGTTATTAGGAATAAATGATCAGATCACCATTAAGGTTTTGGATTAAACTATAACTTCTTGGATTTACCGAATTAGGGTTTATTAAAAACCCTAGCTTCACCGAATATGAATTATGTATTGAAAACCAAAAACACAAACTTCTTTTCTTCAACTAGAAAAACCTGTAGATCCTAGATCGAGAGCCATGAGGCTCTGATACCAATTGTGGAGACCTAAAACACGTGATAGGTTCTTTGACCGTTTAAGCTCGAGATGGGTTAGATCTCTTCTAGGATAATAAGTAATACAATGATAATATAATTGCACATTATAATTATAATTAAGCGAAAATAATAACACAAATCAAAGTTACTTCAACAAGGTTTTACCTTTATAATCCCAATAACACAGCCCTAAATACTATTTGATCAGAATAGATCGTTACTCTAAGTAGTATCAGGATCAAAGCACCTTGAGCTAAACTCTATAACTTCTACACTAATTATACAAACGTGTACACACACACTTTTGTATCTAGTCGACTCTCATATGATGAACACACACTTTTCTGAATGAATAAAACAATATGCCTGGACCTCCTTTTATAGCATAAGGAGTCAAGGCTTACATGGAAACTAATAAAAGATATTAATGAGAGAATCAATTAATTATTCATCTTTATCTTTTACCAAATCTGATAGAATCCTCCAATTCTTATCTTTTGTAGAATTCTTCAATTACAACTTTGGTCCTTTTTGTTTCCATCTTGTTTCATTCTTGTTTTGTCTTATCAACTCAAATATAATCCCCAACAACTTTCGAGTATATATTTTTGACATGACGTGTTAAAATATTATTGACATCATTTTACTTTTATATGTCATAATAATTATTTTATAATAATTATTATTTTTCTTTCTTCTAAGAACATACTTGGAGTATGTCTTCTTAACAAATCATCCTTATCGTCAACATTTAGTTCGACCCAAAGTCTTACAAAAATATTTTTCCTGGAACACCCCACACATGAAAATCACACATAGTGCTTAACAAACAAATCTTGAGGATTTAGGAATCTCTCAATACAACCCTTGACGAAAGTCTATCTGAAGTCATATCATTATCTTTGGTAAATAATCATTTCTTAAGGAACATGTCTTCTAAAAACGATAGTACTCCTTATCCGAATGACATCTTGGATGAAGTCGTTCTTATAACAACGGTGTGTCAAACTATAAATGAATTATGTTCACGTTTATTAAATTTGTGTGATTGGTTAGATAAATTTGGTGTCATTTGAGTCTCAGTCATTGAGCATGTGTCTTGGTTCTTTTTATCTAGGTTTTTTTCTTTAAATAGTGTAGTATATTGGATATCATAACACAATGAATGATTTAGGGGTTGGCCAATTTATCTTAGAGAGAGAAAGTAAGTTCTAGTGAGAGAAAATACACCTTATGTGTGTTTATCATATAATGAACCACCAACCTCTTCCCATGGCTGGAAAGGGGGTATAAATACAAGTGTTTTGTGCCCCTAAGTGGGCTATGGAGTGGGCTAACATGTGGGTAAAGACCTGGCCCAACACCATAAGTCATACTGTAATTAGACGATTAATATTAAAGCTACGAGCTAACCTATGCTAGACATTACACGGGGTAACTGAGTCTTTTACATGGATTTTCATAATCCTAACAATCTCCCTCTAAGGGAGGTCACCCTAGAAAATATAAACTGAATCCTAGCAACTAATGAGTTGATCCCTTTGACTGCGATGAGCTGAGCATAGTACTTTTGAATTCTTACATAGATCAATCATTGTAACTGCAATAGTGTTCTTGACTTTGTTCTTGAACTTGTGTGATCCCTATGAGCTTTCTTGAGATCATCATCTACAGTAAATCTCTTAATCATCCTTGTTGTAGAGTTATGCCTTCTTGTGATGTTCTGACCTTCGGACCTGCATGCTCATACTTTTCTGGATCATAATAGCAGGCATCAGAGGTGCGGAAGCTGTGTTGTAGGTCTTTCAACTATCATAATGTCTTTGATAATGAGTTTGAAGTGTGAGCATGGGGTTGTGGACATTGACAGTCTCTTGCTACCAGCTGCACCTTGTCGAGGATTCCTTGCAAGTATAACTTTAGTAATAAAGCGAGCAAACAAAGAGTGTCTTTGTTTAACTTTATATTGAATCAGGTGCAAGAACCAAGGTTACCCCTTAGATCTGCAGTATAAAGTACTGAACTTGTGCGCTTGATCAGTTAAGAATTCTAACGAATCTCCTTGACAGGCGTATCGCACTGTTGCAAGTCCTTTTTCAAACCGGAGAGCGTCTCAAAGTATGACAAAACATAAGAGTGAGTGAACCACGAAGCAATGAATTAAAAAACCATTATTTAATTGAAAAATTGATTTGAAAGTCAATTTCGTCGGATCACTTCAGAAAGAGTTTTATGACACATCGACGTGAGAGCGAGAGAGTTCATAAAGTCAAATTTTCATCACGTCGCGACGATCGCTAGAGATGAGAGAGAGCGCAGATATGCTTCGCACATCAAATGTGCTCGAAAATCAGTTGTTAAGCACATCGAAAGGTTACCAAAAAACTACTCGTTAATTCACTTCCCTGGAACATGTTTGATTCATAAATAATCGCAAAACATCATGCTTTCAAATTGTCACAATTTGATCCATGATGGATCTTACAGTCCACACACCAGGAGCGACGCTCGCGCGCGCATGCTAGAGAGTGAGTACTTGGCCTCAAGTGCGCAGAGAGCGAGAGTGGCGCATCTTCATTGTGATTACTTAAGTATCACTGGCGAGCTGCGAGTGTTAGGGTGCAGCGTAGCGCGCGCGCTTGCGAGCGAGGAGTGCGGGAGGACCTCTTGTAGAGTGATTACTGAGATTTACAGTGGTGGCGCGTTACTCTCTATATCATGTTAGTGTGAATTATGTGTCCCCTGCTGCTCCCCCCCTAGCAGTATTACATTCGCAGGTGCGACGGTAGCGTGCGCGAGCTAATGAGTTGCATTTTTTTGGTTTAAGAACTAGATTCAAACCCGATATACACTTATCTATCGACAGACTGACCACCAGTTCAATATCCTCTACTGTCGAGTATGAGAGAGACATATAGAGGAATGGTGATGGGTGATGCTCGTGTTATAAAAACCCAAACCAACGAGATCTCTCTCTATGGAGGGATCCTGTGAGGGAGCAGACACACAGGTGCACTACACGGGGAGCCGAAGTGTGATACTTGTCTTCAATGTACCTACAATAATACGAACTAGCCTCTGACTCTCACCGTTATCTGAGAGAGCCTCCACTCACATCACTCAACAAGAAACTAAATCCACACCACACCCTGAGTGTCGCAGCCGAATCTACCCTACAATGGGGCGAGGGTGGGGGTTGTGGTGCGATTACGTCTCTACGCTAGACTCGCTCGAACAAACTCAATAGAACGCGGTGAGTTAATAATAAGGTGGTATTGGATAGTATGGCACACAAGGTTAGAGAGAGATCTGGGGACAACACACAACACACATTACACAAGAGAGCGTGTGCGATACTCATCTATAGAGACGGATACTCACTATCTAAGGGGGGTGGGAGAGCTTTCATCACACTATACACTGAATGAGTCGAGTGAGCGCTGCGAAGAGACAAAATCTCTTTATAAACTCTATATATATACTACTCGTGGTGGAGTGCTATCTAAGTTAGTTGATGTAATTTTGTTATAGTGGTGTTGTTATATATATATCGTAATTATATATTTCTACTCTATTTATAACATCAAATAACATACACTCCAAAAAAAGAGAAACAATTAATGATAAAAGAGCAGTATTAAACTCCATATCACTCACTCATCTCTCCTAAGTCAATGGATAAAAAAACATCACATAAAATAATGATATATACTTAATAAACGAAATGAGAAAAGAATTATATAAAAACTTATTCTTCACAAGAGTAAAACAAAAATATAAAAATATATAGATTAATAGAAGTATTTAAAGCACACCAAACATATAAATGATGAAAATTAGCGCTAGCCTAACACACACAATCTAACTAATTATGTAGCTGCAATAAGGAAACACAATACAGATACCTATCATATACAAATAATAATAAAATTACACACACCATAAAAACTACAACACACATTCTTTAAATGTACATAAAAAAAATATAAAATATTAATAACAATAACATTTTTATCGATCTTCAAAAAGATAAAACACCAAAACATAAAATTAAACATTCAAGCAAAAAGCTCGAATCTCGATAGTAACAAATCTACTAGACGATTTGAAATATGAATAAATAATACTCTCATGCAATAACTAAATAAATTATTACTATTCACATATAGAACACGGATAGAATAATTATATTAAAAACACTCTCTAGTAATCGATTAAGTAAACTAAGCATAGAACAATTAACTAACTAAGAATGATAAAAAATAGAGAGAAAGAAAATTAAGACCTTTATAGTGCTAATTAACGTATCCGCGACACTCTCTCGGAGTCTCTACTAACTTATATTTCATATCAAAGCGATACATCATATCTAATAAATTTTTAATGTAATAATTGATCTAGCCTACCTACATTTTATTGATTGATTTTTGGGATTTAAAGGTTGGTGGTGTAATTGGTGGTTGGTTTTTGGGGTTTTTGAGGTGGGGGTATGATTGTGGGTATGTGGATAGAAAAAATTGGTGTTAAAAACCAAATATACTGACACAAAACACATCTTAATCACTACTGTATAATGTACATATTACAACAACATATATAAGGATACCCCACAAGAGATGGACCTTGATTGCAGAGATGATGTGATCATTCGGTTCTCTGCAGAAGTCTGTAGTCTCCTTCTCTTATTCGTCCACCAACAAAGCTTTCCAGGTTACGGAAGATCCTCCTTGTCTTAAGCCGTTTCTGAATGGCAAACATGAACTCCTTGCTTCTTTCGACATCTTTCCTTGTCCAAAACCGTGTGTTCAAACCCGGATTCATCCTGTTGACCTTGAATTCCTTGACCCGGTAGTCCAATGCCTCATCAATCTGTTGCAGAGTGCCGTCGCTGAACTTGTGGATCTCATTGAAGCGCATGATCATCTGAACCCCATATTTATCCCTAAATGTGACGGCTC
Organism: Tanacetum coccineum; assembly: GCA_026074375.1. Classification (NCBI taxonomy): domain Eukaryota; kingdom Viridiplantae; phylum Streptophyta; class Magnoliopsida; order Asterales; family Asteraceae; genus Tanacetum; species Tanacetum coccineum. The sequence goes on along the minus strand of BQNB010165438.1, from coordinate 8,010 downwards.
TTGGAGAGTCAATTACGGTGAAGTCGTGCTTGAACTCAAAACCAGTTGCATCCCATCGAGGTTTGGTGAGGTTTAGCTGAGTCTGGTAGCTCTCAATCCCCAGTTGGAAGTCTTCTACCCGTTGTCTGATAACCAAGTTTCTGATCCATAAGTTGACTGCAGTAGAGAGAATCTTCTTATCTTGGGGTGGAAGATGGTTCAGATGACCTTGAAGATTCAATAAGTACAGATCTTCAAAGTCACTCGGGTACAGATATTTGAAGTCCCTTTCCGCAATAATATATTCATTAAGATCAGCTCTACGAAGGACGATCGTCTTCATGTAATCGTACCCATATAAGGAGAAAACTTCAATTCTGACAACACTTAAAATGCGCATATAAGTCCGTACAGCTCTGCGATCACCCTCAGATGTGTGTCTGTCAATGTAGAATCGTTGTCTTTGGAACCACCAGTGAGAAATACCATACATAGCCGCAATGTCATACTTGCATTCTTCTTCAATCCACATCTGATCGGGTACCATTTGCTCTAACCCAACATCAGGATAATACGCCGCTTTCATCTTCGAGATTGACAACGCAGGTCTGCCACCCTTGCTACCATATCTTAGATACTCCAAATCTTTGTTAAAGAAGAAGTCAGCTTGAATTGTGACTTGCCCTGGCTGACCACCCAGTGGTAGTGGTTTGCTGACATTATGCCTGATGATTGCATCGTCCACTTGATCGGTGAGGAGTTTATGGCATTCTTCCATTTGGTACTGGAGATGAATCACATTAGGATGGAAGACTTTGACGATTTCAAATGCAGGGCCTTCCAAGTCTTTTTGTGTAAGTTCCGTGATCCTTTGCTTTTTACAGAACCAGTCCATAAAGATTGCCATGTCATCGGTCTGAGCAAGTAACGAGTTCTCTGGTAGAGGTGCATAGGTGGATGCAAGAGCAGATGCCCAGTTGTTCATTGGGACAGGCAGGTCAGATGATGGAATAGACCAGGCAGGTTCTGGTGTAGCAGGTCTGTCTTCCTCAGAAAGTGGCTTCCACCAATCTTGCTTCAAATTTACCTTAGGAATGTGATCATTCCCAATGTCTTCATCATCAGACGAATGTACCTGTTCGTCGGGAGCCGAATCAGCATCCATATGTAGATCTTCAGGAATTGATGAGACAGACGGCTTAAGTCTTGTGTCAGTAGTCGTCCAAGCCGTATATTCAGCTAAAGTCGCTGTCTTTGAAGAGCTTGGGGCAGCTATACTTTTTGACTGATCACTCTGGTTGGTGGGTGGAGGTGGAGGAGGAGGTGGCAGTTGAGACGATCCAGAAGCACCAGAAGCTCCTAAAGTTCCAGATGGACCTGCAGGTGGTGGAGGAGGGGGTGGCTGATGAGGTGGAGACCCAGGTGGTGTTTTTGGTGACTCATGTCTCCTTTTCTTCTTTCTTCGTGCTTCAGCCAAATCAGTTAGGAGCTGTTCAGAGTGATCACGGTCCATTGACTTCTCTAGAGCTTCGTACAATTTCTTGTGATCTTCATGAGCTTTGTAGGATTTGGTTTCCCACATGCGGTGGTGAAGAATCTATTTCCATGTCCAAGCTTCATACAAATCTCTGAAAGGATCCCTTGAGAGTGGAGCTTTGAATAGCCTATCAACAGCATCTGATGACAATTTCCATCCACTGCTTTTGCCAACCTGATCGAGAATATCAAGATTCTCTAATTTGGTACAATCTGGACCCAAATGTTTGATCTAATCTTTCTCCAGGCTAAGTGTCTTGTACCAGATCCGCCAAATGTATTCAAGCCAATCGATGCGCTTTATCAAGATGGAATCTGTGGATCTTTGTTGAGAATGAGGTGGTGATGGTAGAAGAGATGTTGTTGTTGTGATCGCTGTGACAGTTGGTATTGATGTTGGTAATGATGCTTGAACCGTTGTTGGGACTGGTTGAGAGACAGTGAGATCAATAACCGGAGTGGTCATTAGAGGAACAAAGGAGGTGTCCTGATGAATGGGAACCGTGACCATTGACTGAACCTCCGATTCAGTATTGGTTTTCTCAGGTTCGTCTTCCTGTGACTTCTCCTCAAGGAACTGATTGGTGAAGCTGAATTCCTTGTCAAGATTTTGTAGAGAAGACAGGGTTCCAGCGGAGCTTGCAGGTTCCTCAAGTCTCACTTGATCTTCAGTTGGGAGTTTAAGGTTCTCCTGAACATTTGGGTAAGCCGTTGTAGTGAACTCTTCATCCATTTGCTCAGGGTTTTGTTGAATTGAAGAATCAGTGACCTCAACGTCCATGTGTTCAAGGTTTGGTCCAGCATGAACAACATGACTTGGTTGAGGTTGAGAGACTGCAGCATCACCAGGGTTTGATCCAGCCTGGCCTTCATCTTGTATACCAGGGTTTGGTCCAGCCTGGCCTTCGTCTTGATCTCCAGCCTCAATCCCTGGCACTTCCTCATCAGATTCCGTCTCACTGTCAGTCAGACCAAGTTCTGCATACAAGGAAGAAGATTCATCATGACCCGAAGGTTCAGTTGGTGCAGAACTGCACCTTTGGAAGACATATTGATCAGCAGGGCTCTTTTTATTTGGAGTCTGAAGGTTGAGCAGAACTTGAGCAGCTTGTTCTTCACCAGCTTTCTCTTTCCCCTTTCCCTGTACCTCCGGGAGCGGTTGAAATTTTCTAGATTCAGGTTCTCTGATCACCACCGGTGGGAGTGGACCCTGATGTGTAGCGTGAACATCCTTTAAACTTTCTTCCATTGCCTTTTGCAGATCAGCCTCTTCGTCACCAAACCTGTCATTCACTGGAACACCTTCATCTATGAACCCATCTACCAACTGAAGAGAGTTCTTTTGCGTTCGCTTCTTGATCACCTTACCAGCTTTAGGTCGTTTGGCTGGAGATGGTGACTCAGAAGACTCCTTGACTAGTTTATGCTTTTTACTTTGTTCTTTCTTGGAGGGTTCAGTTGTTGCAGGTGTTGGTTTGGGTGGTCGAGAAACAGTGGTCTTGGGAGCCTTGGCGGCTGCAGCTTTTGTGACTGATGCTGCTCTAGGTGCTAAAGGCTTTGATTGCATGGTTGCTTTGGGTTTGGTAGCCTTAGCAGGTTTAGGTGCAGGAGAGTCAGGATCACTAACTTCTTTACCGGCAAGATATCGCTGATGCTTAGCTACTTTCTCCAGATAAGCATTGTAGTATTGCCCACCTCGAATGTCAGCAATGATAAGTTCATTTAGAATAGGCATCCCAAAGACTTCCCGTTTGGTTCCCTTAGGACTAAACTTGAGATATCCAAGAACATACTCTTCATAAGGCAAATGAAGTGGAGAGTCTGGCCTCGGGTGGAATTTGTGCTTGCTTTATAAGTGATGAATGATCAGCTTGCTGAACCTAATACTTAGGATCACAAGAGGATTGGCTTTCTTCTTCCCCTGAGTGTGCAGTGCCAGATTCTTTATGTCTTCAATGAAAGAGTGGATGGATTGAGTGAATTCTTCCCACATCCTCTATGCATAATCAATATTGGCTCGATTGACGACTCCCCAAAGAATCTGTAACACCGAAGCTCTTGGTCTCTCAAACGCTGAAGTCTTACCCATAAGACATAGATTAATGATCGTAGTGAGTGCCCTCCACGGCTAAAACATGTCATTAGTAACCACAACAAATAAGGTTCTGACAACTGTCGGGTAATCCAGATCGTTAACAAAGTTGATGAGAGCCTCAGGTGTTGGTGGGGAAGAAAATGGATTGTTGTTGTTGACTGGTGTTATCTAAAGGGCGTCTCTTAGTGTGTCTTTGGTGAGATCGAACCATTGCTCATCTAGTTGACAGATGTATCTTGCAGTGTCCCTGTCATATCTAACAGTGTCCCAAAATTGCTGGATGTAGATAGTTGGAATTGTCGAGGAAGCAGTGAAAGCTCTGAAGAAGTTGGTGTGCTTCAGAATATCCACAGCAATCTTGTAGATTGGATTGCTTTGTGACTTTTCTACATCCAAATAGCAGTTGCTTTTTCCTACAGCCACCCAACTGCTGCGAGGCAGGATCTGATCATATGTTCGAGTAGGTGGTGCCATAGCATGTGCTTGTTCAGTAGGAGCATTGACATTAACATCAACCATTGTATATGCACAATTACATCCACAAAGAGATATGCATACAGACAGAAGATGTTAGATGTGAGCAAATGCTCAGGAGTTAATCAGTTATGGACTAGATCCAAGAAAGGACACTTAGATCATATTAAAGTGGTGGACACCAGATTAGGTCAACTCTTAAGTCAATGGAAGTTAACTCATGGAAGAGAAGACAAAATTCCATGACCAAACCACAATGACCAAATCAAAATTGTCATGTTATACTTGACAAAACGCAGAAGTCAAAGCATTCTAGACAAAACGTAATGATACAAAACGAAGAGGACAAATCTCAAGACACAACTCGTAGTTAGTCATCAAAACGCAATCAGACAAAATGCAGACAAACAACAAGCAAAACGCAGTCTATTCAAAACGCAGTCTATTCAAAACGCAATCTATTCAAATCGCAAAAGCCAAAACGCAGTGAATATTTTAAAACAAAATAATCAAAACGCAAAAGACAAAACGCAATAAGCAAAACGCAGTGAATATTTTATTCAAGAATAGACAAAACGCAATCATTTGAAAAAAATTTCGAAATGAGTGTTTAATATTTCAATATTTTAATGGTCTTCATAGCAAAACGCAATGCCTGTGTTTTGACCTGCTTAATAATATTATAATCAAAACGCAACTGGGATACAAAGAGGTAAAATGCAACATGGATTAAGCAACCAAAACGCAGACAAGAGCATCTAACAAAACGCAACCAAGAACACTATAGGTAAAATGCAACCAAGACTATCTTAACAAAACACAATCAAGAACATTCTAACAAACCGCAACCAAGAATATTATAACAAAACGCAATCAAAAACCATATACCAAAACGCAACCAAGAACACTTTAACAAAACGCAGATTCTAATACTCATTAAATCAAAGCCTAAGACCGATTGGGCAACTGAATAACATCTAAGCACTATT